>JAJJKW010002120.1:0-13397 GCA_023805745.1 Isotricha sp. YL-2021b | reverse complement strand
TTAAAAATAATTTAAAAAATATTCAATTAACAATTTTTCCCAGTAATTGGAAAAGAAATTATAATAATTTTTTAATAATAAATAAAAAAGATATTTTAAATTGATTATAATTTTTTTGAGATTATTATTTCTTTATAAATTAAATTTCTAGCTTAAACAATAAAAAATAAATGAGAAAATGTTTATTAATTATTCTCGAACAAATTGTAATTTTAATTTTTTTATAATTCATTAAATTAATAATATTAAAAAAATTTAAATTTATTTTAATATTTCTCTATTTCATATACAAAGCAAAAAGACTAATAGAATATAATAAATAAAAATTTATTTCATTTTTTTATTTTTAAAACATATTAATTATTATATATATTTGATTTATATTTAAATTAGATGATAATTTTAAATTTTATTATTTTCATTTAAGAATTTCAAAATCTTCTTCATTCATTTCTAAAGCTTTTTTTTTAAATTTTTTTCTTTTATTTATATACATAAATATAAAAGTAATTAAAAACAATAGAACAATAAATAAAAAAATGGCAATAAAAATTCCAAAAATATTCCCTTTATTTTCTTCTTTTTTTTTCTGATAAATCCCAATAGTTTTTTTATCATGATCAAAAACAATAGTATATTTATTAAAAAAGGGTTTTCCTATTACCCAATTATTGCTATAATTTCCATAATAGATTAAAAAAAAATATTTATTCTCAAATTTATAAAAAACATCATTTCCGTCAAAAATAAAATTAATTCTCCTAACCATTAATTTAATTTCTTTAAAATTTTTCGGATTAAATTTTTCGTTGCAAACAATACTAAAATTTCCATTAAACAAAACAACTTTTTCACAAATATTATTTTCAATATAATCTTTAAAAAAATTATCTTCCATTATTTTAAAAAATTTTTCATCAACTTTAATCATACCATTTTCAATACTGAGAGCACAAGCAATATCTTTTTTAATTTCTGAACCATCAAAAAAAATTTTATCAAACATAAATTTATATCTTTGATCTTGAAGATCATTAATATAAATACTAAAAGAAAGAAAATCATTTTTATTATATTTAACACCATCATTTTCATGAGGATAATTTCCAATAATTAAATCTCCATTATTATAATCATTAAAATTAAAATAAAAAACACTTTCATTAATTACTTTTTTATTTTTTAATTGATTAATAATATTAGAGAATTTTAATCTCAAAGTTTTATAAAAAAAATTTAAACCTAAAACTCCACTTTCAATTACATTTAAACCAAAAGCAAGCATAAATTGTATTTCTTCTAAATTAATTTTTTCTTTCCCAAAACTAAAAGTTTCTGTTCCTAAACTTCCAAAAGAAAAATCTTCATTTTCATAATCTTCAGGATCTAAATAAAATAATCGAAGTGATTTTGAATTTTTTTCATTAAATAATGGTATTTTTTCTTTTAATTTTGTACTTAAAGATACAATTGTTAAAGTATATTGTTGAGTTTTTATATTTAAAGGAATTATTGTTTCTGGTGTTCCAATTGATATATTTGTTTGAATTTTATTTTCAAATAAACTTGAATGAATGTTTTTTTCAGTTAATGTAAAATTTTCTCTAGTGAATGGAAATATTATTTGAAATGTTATTTTGAAGAATATTATAAAATTTAATACTTTTATTTTCATATTTTTTTTGGGATTATTTTAAATTTTTTTATTATTTAATAATATTAATTTTTTTTTTCAATGAAAATAAAGTTTTGACTATAAAAATTGGATTAAATTCTCTTAATAGAATATAAAATAAAATCAATATAATTTAATAAGGAATCAAACTGATATTTAATTTACAATAAATCCCTAAATCAAAGTTAAAAAAATTCAAAAAAATTTTAATAAACATAATTAAGAAATTTAAATTTCAAAAAACCTAATATTTAAACTTATCTAAAAATTAATTCCTTTCAAAAAATTATCTAAAAATTGTGAAATTTTAGCCAACATAGTTTGACTGATGATTTTCAAATCATTATTTCCTAAAGAATTAACATATTCTTTTTTTAATTGTTTAAAGTTTTTTCCTTTATTATAATTTTCACATCTTACTTTATAAGAAGGAGGATATCTTCTTTTAGGAACAATACTCATTTTATCTTTAAAAAGAGGAGAAAATAAGGGACAAACAAAATGATATGTATCAACAATTGCATGTCCAATAATATAAGAAATAATTAATTTATCTCCATTTCTCATTGCAACTCCGAAAATAATAATTTTTTCTTCATTTTCATTTGATATAATATCATAAAAACTTGTATAATATAAATTTTTTTGTAAAATTAATTGAATTGAATTTATACAAGTTGGAGTTAAAACATTTAATTTATTTGTTAATTGAGAAGGATTCATTGTTACTGTATTTAAACTTATTCTTACTTTTGTATCTAATATTAAATTTCTACTTAATGGAGCTTTTTTTCTTACAATATGAGCTACATTTTTAAAAGCTTTTAATATTATATTTTGTTCTAAATCTAAAATTGTATCTAAAACTTCATAAAATTTAGCAATTAAAGATTTTTGAATAATTTCTAATTCATTTGGATAAAAATCTCTTTCTTTAGGAACAATATTATTTTTGCAATTTTCCCAAAATAAAAATTTAGAACAAGATTGTACTTTAACTTTATCATATTGTTGAAGAGGATCAGCATAACTTCTTCCTTTAATATAAGCATAAAATAATTCATCTTTATTTAATCTTTTTGCAATACCAAATATATTATTTACAGATGTACTTCCTTGTCTAACATTATATTTTATTGTTTCATAACCAATTGGACCTGAAATATATTTTATATTTTTAAATTTTTTTACTACTTCATTTGGAAGAATTGATTTTAAAGAATCTATATTATTTATTCTAACTCTATCCATTTTAAATTCTGCTGTTGCTCCCATATTTGTTATTAATTCTCTATAATTATCTGGATATTTAAATTTTTGTTTTTTTGCTTCTTCTCTTAATGTTTTGAAAGTCTTTCTTTTTTCTTCAGAAAATGTTGAAATTTTAACTGTTCCTGTTTCTTCAAGTTGACGAAGACTTTTTGTTATAGTTAGTAATAAAAATGTAATAATTAGATATTTTGTATTCATTTTTTTTTTATTTTTTTATTTTAAGATTTATTTTTTTATTAGTTTTTTCTAAGGATTTTTTTCTTTATTTCATTTTTTGAATTTTTATTATATATATTTTTCACATATTTAGATAATGCTTATTTTTAAAATATTTGAATTCACAATAAAACATGTGAATTTAATAAATATATTAATAGTTCAATTTTACTTAAATTTTTTTTTAAAAATTTTGTCTGACCTTTTTATTTCATGTATATGAATATATTTTATTTTTTTTTAATTTTCTAAAAATAAGTAATTTAAAATTAAATAAAATGAATCATTTAGTTATTTTAATAAATTATTTTTGAAAAATTAAAACTTTTTCCTAATTTCCAACTTTTTTCCTTTTAAGGAAGTTATATTTTTCCCAAATTACTTTTAATCTTTTTTTTATCTTTATCTTTAAAAAATAATAAGAAAATAACTTAATTAATTTAAATCAAAAAAAATAACAATTATAATTAAAATTAGATTTATACTTATTTTTTATCTATAACAAAATTTTTTCTTAAATAATGTTTTAATTTAAATCTATATATTTTTCAAAAAATATTCAAACTTAAGCAAATAAATAATTTACAAATTAATCTTATAACTTTTGAAACATAAAAGATTTGATTCTGACATTGTTAAAATAAGGAACAATAAAATTAAAACCCCTAAAAAATTTTACTTTAAAAAATATTAAACTCCTCATACAAATTTTTATATTTTGATTCATCAATAAATAATTTATATTCCTGTAAACTTTTAATATATTGTTTATAAAATTTAATATCTTTCAAAAAAAAATTTCTAAATTTCGATTGATTAGGTTTTAAATAATCAACAATTTCCCAAAATTTAATATAATTTCCTTTTTTTCCATCTCTCCAAACACAAACAAACATATCATTATCATTAATTTTCATACCAATTCCATGAGTTTTTCCATATTCCCAAAATCCAATATAAACATCAAATTTTTTAAGATCAAAAATATAAATTCCAAAACCATGTTTAAAACCATCTTTATATTGTCCATAATAATATTTATTATCATTCCATAAAAATTCACCCCAACCATCCATAATATTATTTTTAAATTCTCCAATATATATATTATTATTTGCATATTTAATAACACCATATCCATTTATTTTATCATCAATCCATTCTCCAAAACAAATTGTATCATCATTCCAATGATATAATCCTAAACCTTCTTTTACACTTTTTATAAAATTTCCTTGATAATAATCATTAATTCCAAATATTTGAATTCCTATTCCATTTAAATGATTTTTTGACCATGAATTTCCTATTGTAATTACATTATCTTTTATATATATTCCAAAACCATTTGGTATTGATTCTTTATAATAACCTACATATATTGAATTTAAATCTATAAATTTTCCATAACCATTTAATAAATTATTATGGAAATATCCTATTAATTTACTCTTATCTTCATATTTTAATATTCCAAATCCAGTTTTATTATTGTTTAAATCTGTTTTTCCAAAAAATTTATAATTTAAATGCTTATATAAGAAATATCCTTTTGGTTGATGACTTATAAATGTTGTTTCTATATTAGAAAAAAAAGAAGAAACTGATGCTTTTCTTTTTAAAAAATTATTATTTGTTAAATGAGTAAATACACGAAACATTGTATCAGGAAGTTCTTCATTTGTATTTATATCATCATTATTCGTTTGTTCTCTTTTTAGTTTTTTTTGATTTATTTTTTCTTTTATATTTAAAGAATGAGATTCAAAAAAATTACTTTGATTTTTTTTATTTGTTTTCATATATGATTTAAATCTTTCTTTTTCTTGTTCAGAAAATATTGAATTTATTTTTGAATTATAGTTATTTAAATCTATTTCTTTTTCACTATATTCATTTTGTATGGTTTGCTGACTTGAAATAATTTCATTTACAAAGTATGAATTATTATTATTTAATTTTAAATAATTAGAATTTGCTTTTAAAGTAATTTGGAAATTGTTTATTATTCGAGAATTTCTTGAAAAGAAATTTTGAATTGATTTATAAATGTGATAATTTCTATTTATATATATTGGATTCCATTGATAAGAATTATCTATTGAATTTTCTATTGTTGTTTTAGAATTATCAATATTCTCATTACATATTGGTTGACAAATTGATACAGCATTTCCCATTATATTTCTATAATGAAATTTTTATATTTATTTATGTGAAATATTTTTAAAAAAAATAATTTTATTCTATTTATAAATTGTTTATTTATATTTTTAATAAATGTAAATTAATTAAATTTATTTTATTTATTCTATTAATTATATAATAATAAAGAAATATAATTCTGAAGTTTTTTATTAATGCCCATTTATTTGGAATGATTTTTAAATAACCACACTTATATTAATAATGAATTTAAAATAAATTATTAAACATTTTTATACAAATTTTGAAATGAAAAATTTAATAATTTGAAATAAATTAATTCAAAATAATAAAATTAGATTAAATTTCAATGTTTTTATATATTAAATTAATTTATTAAAATAGATTGATAAATCAATAGAGAGATAAAATAAAGGATAATATTAAAATAACCCTTATATACAATCATGTTCATAAAATTTAAAACTCTTAAAATAAATATAATTTACAAAATCAATTTTTATTTTCCATTAACATCATCTCTTATGGTTAAAATTCCAGCAGTAACTCCAACAATGCAAAGTAAAACAGCACCAATAAATTCAATTAAATTTTTCCAATAAGTAATAGGTTTTCCAGTAGTTTTAATATATAATAAAATAGGATATAAATAGCAAATAAAACAAGAAAAAAATCCTCCAACATAACTTAAATAATTTAAAATTTTATCATAAACAGCAGCAATAAAAGCACAAACATATAGAGAAATAAAAGTAAGTAAATAATTAAATTTATTAGAAATTTTTCCTCTAGTAAAAGAATTAGCAACAGATAATCTTAAACCAAAATAATAACCAGGTAAAGTGAAAAATAAACTTCCAGTAATCATAAATTTAGCAATATTCATAAAAACATCTCTTCCTTTATCTTTAGGTTTTCTATAAATAACAATATCTTCTGGATAAAGAGGTTCTGTTAAAAAAGAAACAACCATAGAAATAATATGTAATATAGTAACTAAAATAACAGAATATAAAGTAGATAATTTCATTTTTTGAAAACCACCTTTTTGATGTTTAAAACCTTCATAAACAGGATAAACTCCAGTAACACAAGAATAAGCAGTAAATAAATTAGCCATTCCTTTAAAAAAATGTAAATCAGAAGTAAAAGCTTGAGATAAATCAGTCCAATTAGGATGAGTTTTTTTATCTTCTTTAATATATTCTGTTTTTTTATAAAAATTATAATAACTTTTACATTGAATTGCAACAATTAATAAAGTATACATACAAGCACCAACACCAATATAAGCAGAAAAATTTAATTTATTAATATCTTTTATTAAGCAAACTAAACTTAATAAAAAGGCTAAACCAATAAAAAAAGGAAATCTAATATAAGCTTTATGCCAAACATGTTTAGTAAAATCATCATAAGTTTCATATTTATTTCTATAACCAACATGTTGAACAAATCTTCCAAATAAAGGAAACATAAGAGCAATAAAACACATAACTAAAGCATAAGAATATAATATAATTAAAAAATTTAAAATTAATCTGGCTTTTCTTCCTAATAATTTTTCAGTAATTTCAGAGAAATCATTTTCTTTCATAGGTTTACTTGCCATAACAGCTCTTAAAATAGTCCAATAATTAACAGCACCACAAAAAATAGTACAAATAATAATCCAAACTAATCCAAATTGCTTTGCTCTAACAGCAAAAGTAAATATTGTAGTTCCTAAACAAATATTTGTTAACATACAAGTTGCTCCGAAAATTGTTGAATCAGATACATTTTCTTTTAATGATTTTTTCTTTTGAGAATCATCTTCTGTTATTTCAATGTTTAAATTATTTGTTTGAAGATTTTTTTCTGTTTCTATTACTGGAACTGGCTCTATTTTTTCATTATCTCCTTCACTTTGTAATGGAAGAATTGCTGGTGATTGAAGAACTGTTGCTTCCATTTTTTGGGAATTTGATATGTTCGGGTCTTGTGACATTTTTTTTTTTTTGGATTTATATGACTTTTTTATTATTTATTTTTTTTGGATTTTTATTATTTTTTTTTTTTGATTTAAGTTTTGTATATGTTTCTTATTTTTTTAAAAATGATATTATTTTTTTTTCACAGGATTGAAATGAGGATATTTTAATTGGTATTTAATATTTTATGAAAAATCATACGAATTGTATTACAAAAATTTATTATTAATATTTTTTTATTTAAATTTTTATTTTCAATAGTAAAATAATAATAAACATTTAAAAAAATATAATAAATATTAATTTATTTATTTTTTGTTTTATTAACAATTTGAAATATAAAAGAAATGTTAAATCATATTAATTAGGTTAAAAATTAATCTCAATTTTAAAATTGAAAAATCATCAAAAACTTATTTAATCTCCAAAAGGTAATATTTTTCTTTATTTTGGAATTTATTGTTTCTCAATAAAGTTTAGGAATTACATTTATATGCTTTAAATTATTTAATTTATCAAAAAAAATTTTCATTATTGAATTATTATTGATTTGAATTAAATTTGTAAAAAATTTTTCAAAATATTGGTAAAACTTTTTTCAAAAAATGTATTTTTTTATGATATTTTTTATAATTATTTCAAGAAAAATTCCATCCATTTTCAATATTTCTTCTCAATAATTGAGCAAAATTTTTGCAATGGCTTTAAATATCTATGATTAAATTTTAAAAAAGTTTTATAGATTTATTTCAATTTTTATAATACCAATAGTTTCTTTTAAATTAATAACAAAGCACATAATTCAGAATTAAATTCATAAAAATATATTTTTAAATAATGAAATTAGTCAAAAAAAGAAGAAACTTGAAGAACAAATTAATAAAATTTTTTTTTTAATTAGTTATTAAATGGAATCTACAAGATTTATTATATATCATTTTTCAATATGAAATCCTTTATTTTTATTAATCATATTTGGTTAAGATACATTATAATTCTTTTTCAATATTGATGAAGTAAAAAAATAGAAGAATTATTATTATGTAATGAAAATATTTAGAAAATATAGGGATATAATCTCAGATGATAGTTATAAATGAAGATGCTCTAAAATTAAAAGTTTTTAAAATATTTCTTTTAAAAAGAAACTGTTGAAAAATAGATAAAAAATATACTAAAAAAAATAAAATCAAAGTATTTTTCCATTAATTGAAAAAATAATTAAAACGAAAAATGAGAATAATTTAGTGTTAAGGTAATTTGAAAAAAATGTCTTAGTTATATAATAGATATTTTAATTCTTTTTAAAATGCAAATTATTATAAGTGGAAATTAATATTTTAATCAATATATTATCATTATATAGAATATAAATTTTATAATAAGTTAAGAAAAAAGTATTAAATATATATATATATTTATAACTCATATATAAATATGAATTTAATACAAGTTTATTAATATAATTTATAAAAAATGATAATAAAAATTTAATAAATATCGGAATGAATATATAAATTTAAAAAATCCTGTATTTATTCTTTAATTAATTATTATCTTATATTTCTTTAACATTTAAAATTAGCCTGTATTTTTAAAATTATTTATAAAACAAATTATTATGTTTTATACATATTTTTATAATGTGTAATTTTTTTATTCATTTTAAAAGAGAAAATTAATTTTAAATATTATATCTAAAGATTGTATAATATATATTCTGATCAAAGACTTTAGAACTAAAGAATTTCTTATCTTATTTCTAATCTAAAAGTAAAATAAAATTTAATTTGAATCAGTCATTTAAAAAAATATGAAACATTCAAATAAATATGTTTAAAAATCTATCTTTTCTTTTATCAATTGATATACTTTCAATACAAATATATAAAAAATTTCATTATTTAAAATGCAATTTCTTCTATTATTAGAACATTTATCAGAAATATAAAATATCATCTCGAATTATAAATGAGATAATTCTTCAAACTTCATATTTATTAATTTGAAACATTTTTTTAATTGTTCTCATATCTTAATATTTGTTTCAAATCCAATAAATCTAGTATTATATTTAGATAAAAATAAATATTTAAAAATTAGTAATATTTGTATTGTGTTTTATGATATAAAAATTTGAATTTATTGAACTGTCAAAAAAATATTTTTCAAATTTGAATTATAAAATATTATTTTTTTCTCTTAATAAGAAGGAGATAGAAACTTATCTTCAATTTTAAAATTGAATAGATTTCAATTATTGTCTTTTTATTCCTGTTTTAAAATTTTGTTAATTTTAAAATTTTATAGTTTTATCTAATAATTAAGAAGAAAGAATAAAATTTTTAATTCAATTGTTTTTTTCACTCTTTATAAGTTCTTAATAAAATTTAATTAATCACTATAATTTTTTTTGAATCAGGAGATTAAGACACTATAATTAACAGAATATCTTGTTTATTAATATTTATTTATTTCATCTATTTCCCTAATAAGAATTATTAATCTATCATTCAATAGTAGTTCTTTTATATTTTTATTAGATAATCATTGACATTGAATTTTTTATTTTATTTTTAGTTGAGATTAATTTAAATTTATTTTTTATATCATTTATTTTTTAAAACTTATGTTATTTTTTTACAATTATATCTTAATTAAATAAAAGAATATAAAAATTTTATTTTAATTGATAAATTTTGAATAAGATAAATTATCGATAATTTTTATTTTTCATAATTTAAAGATTTAATTCAGGGCTATCATATTTATTATACCATAATTCTGTTTTCCATAAATTAAAAAAAATAATAAATAATATTAAATTAAAAATTGTGACATCATCAAAAAAAAAAATGAAAAAAAAAGAAAAAAAAATTTAAAAAACCTAAAAACCTAAAAACAACAAAAATCTACTATTTCAAATTATATTCAATTACAAAAAAAAAAGAAAAAAATTAATCTTAGCATCCTTCAATAGTAATAAGAGCAATTTCACTATGTGAAAATGTTCTAATAGGTACAAAAGCAGTACTAACACCATCAGTAACATAAACAAAATGTTCATTATCTTTATCAGAATATAATCCATCAAAACAAGAATTTAACATCCAGGTTGGAATTCCAACAGGAAAATTTTGTCCTGCATGTGTATGACCTGATAAATGAAGAAATATATTATATTTTTTCAATTCATATGGATATAATTCTGGAACATGATATAATAAAATATTTGGTATATTATTTTTTTTTAAATTTAATTTTGATAAACATTCCCTTATATCTATATCATAATCAAATCCTATAAAATTTAATCCTTCTATTATTTCACTTTTATTCCCTAAATATTTTATTTTTGTTGATTCTTTTATACATTTTATTATATATTCTTTTCCTCCATTATAATCATGATTTCCATTTATAAAAAGAATTGGCATTGTTAATTCATTAAAACTTTCTATCCATTTTTTATTAAATTTTAAACTATCATCGGCTAAATCTCCAGTTATTGCAACTATATCTGGATTTATTTTTTTAACTATATTTACAATTTTTTTACAAAAATTATCTTGGTAAACTGCACCAAAATGTAAATCACTTAAATGAACTATTCTCTTTTTATTATTAAAACCCTTATATTTTAAATTTATTTTTTCAATTTTTGGACTACGTGCTGCTATTCCTCCATATATTATTATAAATAAAGGTAAAATAACACAAATAAAAAAACTTAGATAAAATGATAATTTAATTATATAATTTGTTATCAAATAATGAAGAACACAGCATAACCAAACATTTAATAAATATGCATGAATCATTCCAGATATATAATATACATAACAATATAAATTTTCATTAATATAAAATGATATATATACAGGGGATATAAAGATAAATGTTACTATTATTGGTAATAAATTTATTAAGAAATTCTTTTCTATGTTAAATAATTCATATAATGTATTGTATATTAACCTTTCTCCAAAAAATATAAGACATCCATATAAAGGAATTTCTATTATTTCATTAAAAGTTTTGCTGAATAACATTAAAATAAAATAAAATAAGATTTTAAAATGTTAATATATAATTTTAATAAAAAAAATAATTTGAAAAACGAAACCAGAACCTAAAACGTTTAAGAAAAAAGAAAGTTTTAACAATAAGAAGTTTTAAATGACTATTTTAGATTAAATAAAATAAAAAAATTAAAAATTTCAATTTAAAAATACTAATATATTTATGAAATATTAAATATTTTATGATATTTATGTTAATGATCAAACTATAATAAAGAATCTAGTTTTATTTTTTTAAACATATTTATATTAATATATCGAATTTAGAGAAATCTAACCTTAACTTTTCTCAATTCTTTTAAATAATTTTTTTAAAGTTTTTGATATTTTAAAATTCATATCAAATTTTAATAATTAATTTTATATTTTTTTCATTATTTTTGAAAGATTATCATGTTTTATTTATTAAATATTATAAAATTTTAATTTCTTTGAATTTTAGTCTATTTGAATTAACACAAGTCTCTATTATATAATAAATTCTCCATATTATTATTATTGATTCTATAAATTGATTATAATTAATTAATTGAAATATTTGATGAATCAATTCATATTTTTCATTTTTTTTTAAAATATTTAATTTTGTTTGGTTATCTGATAATTTTAAAAAGTTATTTTTATTAATATATTAACTAGGGTTTCTGATTGAGTGAATATCATATAATAAAATAGTTATCTTAAGTACTAAAATATAAAGATAACAATTTTTTTCCATATATTTTTAAAATATATATTGTTTATTGAATCATTATATCATTTCATTCCAAAAATTATTATTTGATTTATCTTATTTTAATTTTTTTCTTGATATTATATTTTTATGAATAGGTTAAATATATTTCGCTCTTTTTATATTTTTATATTCACCACAATTAATATATTAATAATTTATGTTTGGTTCTTTATTCTCAATATTTTTTATTCTCTTCATTAAATTTGACTCTTATGAATCATTATTATTTTAACCTTTTGATAAATTAAATTTATCTTAACAGGAATTTTCTTTTTTAATCTAAATTTAAATATTAATTTTAATATTTTAAATTTTTAATTGCATATTTATCTCTTTTTTTTAAAATAAATAATCTTAAATTGATAACTAAAAATTTTGATAATTTACTTCTTTTTATTTGATTTTGAAATAATTTTCTATTAAAACCAATAAAATTAGTTTAATTTTTTAGCTTAAATTTGATTTGTTGTTTTTTTAGATAATTTTATATGAAAAAATAAAAAGATTATTCTTGAAGTTGTATTTTCTTGTTACAAAAAATTATAAACCATGAATGAGCAAATAAAATGTTTTTCAAAAAATAAAAATAAACCATAGATAAGAGTTAACTCATCATGATTAAAGCCTTATAAATATTGATAGTAGAATAAAAGATAAAAATAATATTAGATTGAATAATAATATATTATTATTAAAAGATGAGTTGTATAAAGAATTATTTCTTCAAAAATGGAATACATAATATTATATCAAGGTTTTTTTTGAACAGTGAAGCATATAACTGATTTAATAATTTAAAAAATATCTATATTTCACATTATTCAAATTAAACTTTTATTTTATATTAAAAAAAATAGAATAGATGAATAGTATTTTTAAATGAAATAATAAAAAAATTTAATATATTTTGAAATTTAGTATGATTATTTAATTTATAATATATTTTTCATAAAAAAAAATTAAAATATTTGATAATGATGGTTTTTAAAATTTAATTTAATAAACTAAAATTTAATTTAAGCTTTTTTTAAATTGTTTTTTTTTTATAAAATTTAAATTATTAAAAAATATCTTTTTATATCTTTTGTTTTTTATAAAACTTTTCTTTTATTTATTACTTTTCTACTTTGATTTGATGATGAACTTTTTCGTTATTTATTTTTTTATATCTAATTTAATTAATTTTTTAGGATTTATATCTTCAAAAAAATATTTTTCAAATATATATATTTTTTTATTATTTTTATTATTCGATATTGTCTATCTAATTGTATTGG
>JAJJKW010000642.1:0-13413 GCA_023805745.1 Isotricha sp. YL-2021b | reverse complement strand
TAAATTAAAGAATTTTCTAAATATAAAATTATTAAATAAATAATTAATTAAATTTTATTTTAAAAAAATTCTTTCTTTCTTTTTAATAAGTATTTTTAAATTTATCTTAATATATTTTATCTTAATATTACAAAAAAATTCAATTAATTCTTAACTCATAATTATTATTTAGATTAATGGATAGAAAATATATAGAAAATTTTAGAATATATTATTTTGTTTATTTTGTTTGATTTGAATGAATGATGAAAATATATATTTAAAGGTTGATAATGTTTTATTCGGATTTAAAGTTTTGTATTTTCTTTAAATTAAAATATTGATGAATATAAAAGATGGTTTAAGAAATATCAAATTGAGGGAACAAATTCTTTTATATTGCAAAAATTGATGACTTTTAAATATTGTAAAACTACATATAGTTCAATTGGAAAATAATTTAAATAGATTTAATCTTCATGAAAATTTAATAAATATATTTTAATATACATAAAAAATTCATTATCAAATATATATTACAAATTTTTAATATTAAATTTTTTTGATAAAAAAATAATTATTTTTTATCATCATTTAATAAAGCTTTCAAAGAATTTGATTTCATAGAATCTAGTACATTACTATCTAAACTTTTATTAGATTTTTCAGTTATTGGAGTTAAATTAGCAATATTAGTATTAGGAGAAGCATATAAATCTCTACTAGAATTTTTATCATTATTATTTTGACTGTTATCAGAAATAGAATGAATATCAGTAAATTTTTTTTCTTTTTCTCGACTTGAATTTGAATTTTTATTCTTTTTTTCAAAATGTCTATGTAAATTTATTGGAACCGGATGTTTAAAATTAATTGAATGTTCGTTTTTTATTTTTTCTAATAAATTATAATGTAATTGATAATTTTGTTCTAAGTTTATTTCATCATTACTTATATTATTATTATTATTTTCTTCATTATAATTTAATTTATTTTCTTTTAATAGTTTTATTTCCTTTTTCATATTTGGATTTGTATTTAGTATTTTATTTTCTTCATTTGAAATGTTTTCTATATAATTGTCAAATGAGTTTAATTTAATTTTTGAAGGATCTTTTTCTTCTTCTTTTCCAATATTTAATTTTTTTCTTTTATAATATATATTATCAGAATATTTATTATTATTTTCTTTAAATATTTTTTCCCAATTTATGGGATGTTGTTTTTTATTTTTTTTTTCTTCTTCTTCTAATTTTTTTTGTTTTTTCTTATTTATTTTATCCATTTCTTTTTTATATAATCTATTAACAACTTCATTACTTTTAACATTTTTTAAATTTTGATTAATTTTTTCAATGTACTGATTTTCTTTTTCTTCTTTAATATTCAATAATTTTTTTTTATTTTCAATTGCTTTATTAATTCTTTGTTGAAAAGGCATTGAAACAATATAATCTGGATTTTCATTTATTTCAGGAATAAAAGTAAATTCTTCTTGTGCTTTTCTTATATTATGTATATTTTTTTTTTTTAATATTTTTGCATCATTATATAATTTTTCATAATATAAAGGGTCATTTATTGATTTTGAACGATTATTTTGTGGATTTGATAAAAATTCTTTTTCTAATTCATCATTTAAATACTGTAATTTTAAATTATCTAAATTTTCTTTTCTTATTTTTGCATCCTTATTTAATTGAATATATCTTGGTTGATTATCATTTTCCTTTTCTAAATTTTCACTTTGAATATTAATTGAATTATTATTATTATTATTTTTCTTTTTTGTTTTATATTTATTTATTTTTGGTTTAAAAGTACAATCTTGTTCAATTGCATTTATTTTATCAATTTTCATATTAATAATTTTTTCATTTATTTTTTCTAAATGCTTAGCTTCATTACCATAAAAATCATAAGAATTGTTATTTATTGTATTAAAAGTTTTATTAGTTAAAAAAGGTGATGAAATTTTTTTTTGATTTGAATTATTAATGAAATTACTTTCATTATTAATATCAAGACAAGAAACAATAATATTAGAACTTGAAGTAGGTCTACTTTTTTTATTTTGATATTCTTTTTTATTTTTATTATTTAAATTTTTAAATGGAATTTTTGATTGAATTTGTAAGGCAGGAGCATAAATTGTATAAGATTGAATATTATTATAAATATCATCTACATTATTTTCTATTTCTACATTATTTTCTATTTCATTTTCTATATTTTTTATTTGAGATGAAGCTCTTTCTGAACTTGCTTTTGTTGTTTGAATATTTAGATTATTTATATTATTATACAATTGATTTTGAAGTATTTTTCGTTGAGTTAAATTTATATTTCCTGATGAAATATTCTTTTTCTTAATTTCTTTTTTTTCTGTCCCATAATATTCATAATTTTCAATTTCTATATTTTTAAAAAATTCCTTTTTTAAATTTTGATTATTATATTTTTTTTGATTATATGGTTTTGTTTGTAATGAATTTGTAATTTTTGTTTTTTGAATATTTGGTTTATTAATATAAAGAATTAATTTAAAAAGAAAGAAATTAAAAATGTTTTTAAATTTAAAATAAAATATATTTTTAATTTCTTTCAAAGATTTATATTTTGAAATTAATTGATGATTATTATATGAAGTTAATGTTCTTTTAATATAATCAAATAAAGTTTTATCATCTTCAGAAATTAATTTCATATAAGAAAAAAGAGATATTTTTAAAAATTCATTTTCATCTTTATTTTGTGAAGTTCTAACAACATCAGAATAAATATTTAGGAAAGTATTAATATTATCACAATCAATTAATCCAATTTCACTAAAATATTCGCAAAATTTAACTGAATTTGGTAAAATTAAATTTGAAGAATCCATTTTGAATTAAATTATCAATTTAAATTTTTATTCAATTTTTTATTTATTTTTTTAGAAAAATTAAAAATTATATCACAGAATAAGAATAATCATAATAATAATAATAAACAAATAATAAATTTATTTATTTTTTCCAAATGACAAAATTACATTCAATAGAACAATATTGGTATTTAAATAAAAAAATAAATTCTTTTTTAAAAAATAAAAAAACAAAATATCTTTACTTTTTTACAATTCTTTTATTCCATTCTTCTAAATTTTTTTTAACATTATTAACATAAAACAAAATATCATCATTAGGAAAACTATGATATAAAATTTCAAAAGTAGGTAAAATAATACCTTTAATAAAACCAACTTGACTAGTAGGAGTATCAGCAGTATTTCTATCACATAAAAATCCAACTTGCATTTTTTTTTCTTTTTCTTTATCACCTTCTCTCCAAAATTCTTCATTTAATAAATTAGTCCATTTAAAACTTATTTCAAAATCTTTTGAACAATGACTAATATCTGCAGTATGAACTATAAAATTCATTACTTCTTGTTGTTCTATCATACTATAATTTACTGGATTATTTTTATTATTATCATCATTATTTTTAAGTGTAAAGTTTTTCATTAAAGAACATACTTTTGCATGATTTTGCATATCTGTTGCTAAAATTAAATCAATTATTCTTTTTCTTACTAAACGATAATCTTCTAATTGTAAATTATCAAATATATTTGTATTTGTTTCTTTATTATTTGTTATTATTTGAAACATTTGAGATATATGGTAATTTTCTAAAACATGTATATCATTATAATTTATTGCTATATTATTTGAAGATCTTATCAAAAAATCATTTGAATATCCTGGATGAGACAAATCATGTGAAATTGATGCCAATCCTAAAGATAATATATCTAAATAATTTAATCTAATTAAACTAATTACATTTGTTTTAAATGTATAAATATATACTGTTTGTAAAACATCTAATGCATGTCTTTCTGTGTGATAAATTGCTGTTGATGATGAATATTTTTCATATATTATTGTTAAGAAATTTTTTAATATATTTTCTTTTATTATTTTAAGTTTATCAAATTGTTCCATTAAAAGAAATGCCCCTTTTAAGAAATTACTTTGATTTTTAACTTCAGGATAAAAATTAAATATATTAAAATGAATATCAAATAATTCTTTTTCAATAATATTATTAGTAGAACTTACAGCGAAATTAACTTTTTTATTTTTTCTAATTGGACTATTATTTTTATTTATTTTAGTAATAGGATTTAAATTTGCAATATGATGAGAAGTATCTTCATCATCACTTAAACAATCATCAAATAATTTTTCATTTTCATCTCCTTCACTTCCACTTTCATTTCCACTATCACTTTGATTATTATTATTTTCATTTGTATTTTTTTTTGAATGATCATTCAAATGAAATTTATTTTTCATTTCTTTTGGAATTTCATTAAATTTAGATGTTTGAAAACTTTTTCTTTGTACAGTAAATTTATTTTTTTTAGAATATTGTTTTAAATAACCTATTATATTTTGAATTTCTGGATTTTGGTTTTCATTAGAATAATTTTCATCTAAAGCTTGATATTTATATAATTTTTGGCTTCTAATTATATTAATTGCTATTTCAATATCATTTGCTAAATTTTTATTTGTTTTTTTTAAAAAATTTTCTACATTATGTAAAATTTCCATTACTGTGTCAAAAGGAGTTTTTAATGCTTCTTCTAATGTTTTATCTTCTATAAAATTATTTGCTATTAATAAAACACTGTTTCTCTTGTTTCCTACTTTTGGAAGAATTTTTTGAGACATTTAAATATTTAAATATATGATTGATAAAAATTGAAGATTAAATTAATAAAATTTATTGAATATGAAGAAAGAAAGTTTTTTAATTTTTTTATTTTAAGGGTTTTTAAGACTTTTTGTATTTTTATTTTTTTTAAAAGTGTTTCTTTTTTTATTTTTTTTACATAAAATATAAGTAATTACAGGAAATTGAAATACAACAAATTTAAAAACGTAAAATATTTTTATAATAATCATTTTAAAAAAATAAAAAATAAATATTTTTTATAGATTTAAATCCCAAAAAAATTTGTTAAATAAAAAACTAAATAAATTAAATTTGAATATTATCATAATCTGTATTATTTAAAATTTTAGAATCAATTTTATTAATCATATCTTTCATATTTTTAATCATTTCTCTACTATAATCATCATTACCTGGATTAGTATTTAAATTAATAATTTGATTTTTTCCAGGAAAAGAATATAAAGAATTATTTATATTAATATTTGCATCATTCATATTTCTTTCAATACTTAAAGCATAATCTTTTAAAGCAATTAATGAACTTAATAAATTTTTAACTCTAGCATTTAACTCATTATTACTTAAAGTTAACATTTGAATTTTTTTTTCATATTCTGCTTTTAAAAGTTCAATTTGATTTGTTAATTGTAAATTTAAAGAGTTTAATCTATTTATTTCTTCTTGATGAGATTTTTCTTTTATTTCTAAAGTATTTAATAAACCATTATATTTTTTATCTAATTTAAAACTTTCATTTTGATTTGTTAAACTATTTTGCTTATATTGATTTAATTGATTTTGTAAATTATATAATTGATCCATTGTATTTGTTTTATCATTTACTAAATTATTTCTTGCTTTATCTAAGAAATTTAATTGTTTTTTTAATAAAGAAATTTCACTATTTGAATTTGCTTTTTGGATTTTTAAATCGTTTTCTTTATCTAATAATTTCCTTTCTAAATTATCTTTTTCTCCTTTTAAATTATTAATCATATCATTTTTATTTTTTATTTCTTCTTCATTTTCTTGAATAATTTTATTAAATTCAGTTATAGAATCATTTAATTGATTAATTTCATTTTCTTTATTATTCAATTCTCTATTAGATAGGTCTAAATCTTCTTTTAATTTATTTATTATAGTTTTAAAAGTATTAATATCATTTTTTGTATTTAATTGAGAGTAATTAAAATTATTTTGTAATTCTAAAAGTGTTTGAGCTAATTTATCATTTTCTCTTTCTTTCTCATTATATTTTTTTGAAAATTCATAATCTTGATTTGAATTAATTTGATTTAATTCATCATATTTTTTTTTTAAATTATCCAAATCTGATTTTAATTTCCCAATTTCTACTTTTAAATCAGTTATTTCATCTTCATATTCTCTTATTGTAATTCTATGGTTTTTATCTATATTATTTAATTTATTTTTATATAAATCTTCTCTTTGTTTTATTTCATTTTTTAATTGTTCAATTTGATTTTTATAAGAATTAATTTTTTTATTTAATTCTTCATTTTGTTTCATTAAAGTTGGAAACATTTTTAATTTAGGTTCATTTGCTTCTATTTTATTTTTTAAGCATAAATTACTTTCATTAAATAATTTAAATTTTTCTGAACTTGCTTCAATAATTTTTTGATATTCAGAAATAATATTATTTTTATTATTTAAAGCTTCAAGTAATTGAGAATTTTCTATTTTTTTTGCATTTAATTCAGCTTCTAATTCATTATAATTTTTATTTAATGAATTATATTCTACATATAAATTATCATGAACCGCTGATTTAATATTTTGTTCATGAGACATTTGCTCAAAACCTTTAATTTTTCTTTGTAATTCTCTTATTTTATCATCTCTTAATTTTATCAAATCATCATTATTAATATAAGAATTTTGATTAAAGTAATTTTGTTCTATTGGGTTTATATTATAATTTAATGGAACTTCCATTTTTTTAATTCTCTTTTTTCAAATTATAAATTTAAATCTCATAAAAACATTTTATAAAATAAAATATAAAAAAATTCAAAAAAAAAAAAAATTTTTTTATTTTTTTCCAAATTAAAAAAATGACAGACAAACCTCAAAAAAACCAAATATATTATACATTAATTGTTTATTTCCTCGAATTTAAAAAACCAAAAGAAATAACAATCAATTTAGAATCAATAAAAACAACTTTAGGTTTAAATGACTTATATTCATTTTTATCTGATAAATTTCAACATCAAATAAATCCAAAAATAACAACAATTCAAATATATTACATGAACAAATGGTTAAATTTATTAGATTTAAAATCATTTTTTTTTTTTATATCAAGTAATATATTATTAAATCAAAAAACAAAAATAAGAATATTAAAAAAGCCTCATTTAGATTTAATAAACGAAGATGAAGATATAATTCAAACAAATAAAACAAAAGATAAGCCAATAATCCCAAATAAAAGAATATCATGTTCAATATGTCATATAAGTTCATTAGATGAGAGTAAAATAGAAAGATTAGGTAAAATTTATGGTCCATTTAAAAGTGGAAATAAAAATTATTATGCTCATTTTTTATGTGCAATTTGGTTACCTCAAGCATATATTTCATTAAAAAATAATAAATTTACAGGAGTTGGAAAAGATATTAAAAGAGCTAGAAAAATTAAATGTTCTTTATGTGGAAGAACTGGAGCTGGAATTGGTTGTTTATTAAATGAAGAAAAAAAATGTGATGAAAGTTATCATTATTTATGTGCTTTTGATGCTCAATGTGAATTTAGTAAAGTTAGTTATGAAATTCTTTGTAAAAGACATAAAGATAAATATCATTTTCATTGTGGATTAAAAAATAATAAAAATTATAATAATAAAGATATTAATAATAATAATCTTGATAATAATGATATTAATTTTGAAAGTGAAGATTTTAATATTAATAATGATAATGATGGCTCTGATACTGATATTAATAATGGAAGAAAAAAATTAGGAAAAAAAATCAAAGATATTGATGAAGAAATTTTAAAATGTTCTTTTTGTAATATGAGTTGTGATCAAGATAAATTTATTGAATGTGGAAAATGTGGAAAAAATTATCATGAACAATGTGTTGGTTTTAATAGTGAAAATAATTTAAATAATAGAAATTTAAAAGTTATTGATGATAATGATAATGATGATGATGATGATGAAGTTAAAAATGAATTTATTTGTCCTAATTGTAAAAATTTAGAAAATTATGATATGGAAATTATTGAAATTGCTGATGATAAAAAATAATTCTCTATTTTTTTTTTTGGTTTTATTGGTTTTAAATTTTTTTAAATTTAATTTAGAATTTTTTTTTTCTTTATTTATTATTTTTTTAAATTTATCTTATTTTAATTATGTGATATTATTTGAACAGAATTTAAATTTTTATATTAAACATTTGATTTTTTATTTTATTTTAAATTAAAAAAAAATATTTATAAATCAAGTATTAAACTAATATTTTTTTTATTTTTTTTCATTAAATTATTATTATTATTTATTTTCCTTAAAATAAATATATTTTTATTTTCATTATTAATATTTTTAATATTATTAACTGGTTTTATTTTAGGATTCCAATCTTTCCTAAAAAAATTATTATCTAAAGATTTTTTTTTATTATTGTAAATTCTCGAACTTGGAGAAATATGATAATAATCTTTTTTCTCAAATTTACATAAATTATTATTTAAATTTCTTGGAGGTTTATTATTAATGTTTTTTATATTAGAATCTTCTTTATCAAAACCAATAAATTTTTTCATTTTTTGAATTTTTTTTTTCATTCCAAAATTGTATCTTTCAGTTTCAAAAGGTTCAATTTGAGAAATACTTAAATGTAATCCTTCATAACTATGAATATCATTTAATGTTAATGATCTAATTAAAGCATTTACATTATTTATTGAATTATCTTTTTTAAAAATAGTTGGAAATTTTTTTTGATTTATATTACTCATTGATTGATTTCTTGTAATATTATTATTATTTATTTTTGATTGATTTAATGCTAAATTATATTCGAATATTATATTATTATTTCTTTTTGGGAAATAATTATTACAAGTGAAATTTTTAATATTTAAATGATTTGTATTATTTTTCAATTTATTTTGTTGTTTAAAAAGCATTTTTGTAAAAGTAACATTTTGAGCTTCTAATTTACTTTTATCATAAACAGAATCCGTTAATATATTAATTAACTTATTTTTAAAAGTTGCCATAATGAGAAAAAATAACAAAAAAAAACAATTAATTGACGAAAAAAAATTAAAAATAAATCAAAAAAAAATTAAACCAAAAAACAAAAAAATAAAAAAATAAAAAAATAACTTAATTAAATTTTAATAACTTAAATGTCTTCAAAATACATAAAAAAGCACACAATTCCAGAAGGATTTCCAGAAATATTAACAGAATTTACGAAAGAAATTCTTCGTAATCAGCCATTAGACTTAATAGATTTTGGATGTGAATATTTTAAATGTTTACAAGAGGGATTAATATTAGATTATCCATTTAGAGGTCAAAAAATTCCATGTGATTTTAAAGTATCAGTTCCAAAGCTTCCAAGTTCTTTTAAAAAAGGATATTTCGATGAGGAGGAGAGAAATTATATAAAGAAAGAGAAAGAAAAGAAAAAAGTAGAAGAAAAAAATAAATTAAGAGAGCCAATCGATAAAAGTCGAATGGCAAAAGACAGTACAGAAAGAATTGAAAGTGGAAAGAGTAGAAAAAGTGATAATATATTAATGGAAGGTGGTGGAATAATGATAAACGAGGGTGAAGAAGAAGAAGTAAGATACTATAAGAGAAGTAAAGAAGAAAAGGAAGAAGAAGGAGAGAATATATTAATGGAAGGTGGTGGAGTAATGAATGATGAAGAAGGAGAAGAAGATAATGTCCTCATGGAAGGAGGAGGAGTAATGAATGATGAAGAAGGGGAAGAAGGAGATGAAGGAGGGAATATATTAATGGAAGGTGGTGGAGTTATGAACGATGATGAAGGAGAAGAAAGAATCGAATTAAATGATAATAATAATAATGATAATAATGATATTCAACAAAAATTACTCGCTACTGGAAGCAATATCAATGAAATTAATTTATCTACTCCTCCTCATACTCTTACTCATTTTAAACTCAATTTTTATGAAAATTGCATTGATTTTCCTGATAAGGAATCACAGTTGGAATCTTTAAAAAATGATAATAATGATGATGAAAATCTTAATAGTTATATTGAAAATGTTTTTAAACCTAATAAAAATTTAAATGATTTATTAATTGATATTCAAAATGCTTTAATGAGTTATTATGAAAATAAAGGTACTGATAATGAAAATCAATTTAATGAAATTGATAAATCTATTAGAGATAATTTAAATGATATTAATTTACCTATTTTACAAAGTGATTATAAAAGTAAAGAATTAAATGATGCTATTAATGATTTTAAATCATATGATTATTATCCAAGAGCTACTCAATGTTATATGATAAAATTAGATAATCCTCCTGAAGAAAATAATCCTTATTTAGATGAATTTTGTTTCTTCTTATTAAATCATAAGTTAAAAGATTTAGTTGAAAGAGATGATGCAAAAGAAATTTTAGAAAAATATCCTTATATTAAAAAATACTTTGATAGAAATATTGAATTATTACAACCTGAAATTTATTCATTTGTACTTAATAGTAAACATTATCCTGAAGATGAATTTTGTAATAATTTCTCTACTTTTTCAGTTAGAAAAAGAGAATTATGTGAAAATTATTATAGACTATATAATATAAATAATAATGATAAAGAAGTTTCAAGATGTATTGCAAATATGGAAAATTGTCATTTTATATCAAGTCCAAATCAAATAAATGCAAAATTAGATTCTATTAATGCAGAAAATGAAGAAGAAATAAATATAACAGTAACAGAAAAATTACAAAAGAATTATAGTAAAATGTGGAATTTCATTTCAAGAGTTACAAATACTCCAATTGAATTAATTGAACAATCATATTATGATTTTATGTCATATAAACCAATTGAAAGGGATATTATATTAAAATATTTAGCATTAAATCCTGATTTTTCTGATATTCAACAAAAATTATCTGAAGTTAAAATAAATCCTGATGATTCTAATTTCTATCATAGAATGAAAGAATTAAATATGGAAATTGAACATTGTCCTGAATTAAATTATAGAAATATGTGTATTTATAGAAATAAATTATTTGATATTCCTGAAAATGCTAAAAATTATATAAATAAATTTGAAAATAAAGATGAGACATTAAATAATGAAGAATTATTTAAAGAATATTTAATTTTAAATCCTTTATCAAAAGATGGTATTTATTATTATTTATTAATAAAATCTAAAGAAGATAATAGAGTAAATAATTTATTAAAAGAAATTGAAACTGAAAAATTAAAAAGAGAAGCTGAAAGTTACAAAAATAGAGGAAAAACTTTAATGGAAAATTTCACTAAAGATTCAGATGAATTTGTTGCTTATAATAAAGAATTTAATAATTGGAAAACTCATAATGCAAAAAATTTAAATGAATTTTTCAATAGTGATAATAAAGATGATTATTTCAACAATAAATTAAATGAAGAAGAACAACAAGTTGTTGTTGATATGTTACAAATTGAAAATATTATTGATGAAAATTATCCTCTTAAAAATAAAATTAAAGAATTTAAAAAAATTGTGAAAGAAAAAAAGAAAAATTCAGGAAATTATGAAGGAATTGAATCTGATACTGATAAAGAATTTGAAGAGGAAGAAAATGATGTTAATGATGAAGAATAAGCTTAATTTATCTTTTTTTACTTCTTTTTTTGGTTGAATATTATTTTAAAAGTTTTACAAAAAAATTTTTTTTTGAATTATTGTTATTTATTATTTTTTATATTTTGTTTAATCCATTTAAAAATCTTTGTTTTATTTGGTTTGAATAATAAGAATTTTGAGGGAAATTAAAATTTGAAGGCCCATAATAAACAATAGAAGGTTTTTTATTTATAAAATATTGTGAGATACAATTTATTAAATCTTTTGATGTGATTTTCGAAATTTTTTTTGCAAAATCATATTTAGAAATAATTTGATTAAAATATAACATTTGAATACCAATTAATTGTAAATAATCATTTGGTGATTGAATATTTAATAAATCATTAATAAATTTATTTTTTGCTCTTTCAATTTCAACTTCACTAATTTCTTGACTATAAATTTTTAAAATAAAATTAACTAAATTTTCACATCCATTAATCAACATTCCATTAGTTAAAAATAACATTCCAAAAAGACCGATTTCTTTATAAGGATTATAAAATGATTTAAATTTTAATATATTAGGATATTTAGAAAAAATAAATTCCAAAGCGTGATTGTTGTTTTTGGAATTTAAAATATTATTTTCAATTCCATTATATTGACCAAATAATTTTTCTAATAAAATAAAATTATAATAATCTTTATTATTCCAATTTGGAGCTTCAAGAAAAAATCCAATTCCTAATAAAGGAGTTTGTTTTAAATGGACAAATAATTTATCACTATTAAATTTAATGATTTCTTTTTCAATATTATTCGGTCCATTATTTTTTTTAAATCCTCCAAAAATTTCTTTAATATATTTAACAAAAAGTTCATGTTTAATATTTCCACATCCAACAATGATAAAGTTATCTCCAAAATAATTTCTACTATAATAATCAAAGACCATATCTCTATTCACATTATTGATATCATTTAAATTACCTAAAATACTTCTTCCCAATAAAGAATTAAATCCAAAAGAAATAGAATGACCAAATTCATTAATTAAATCAAATGGATTCTCTAAAGCAGATTGACTAAAAAAATTTAATAATTCTGCTTTTATTGTGTTTTTTTCTTCTTCTATAGATTGTTTTGTAATTAAAGGATTTTCAATCATTTCATTTAAAATAAATATATTATCTTTTAATTTATTTGAAAAACATTCTATTGAAAATAAAGTATGTTCTCTACTTGTATAAGCATTTATATTTGAACCTGATTGTTCTATTAATTTTTCAAATTTATTTTTTGGAATTTTTTTTGTTCCTTTAAATAATATATGTTCTAAAAAATGGGAAACTCCTTTTTCTTTTTTTTTTTTCATTTTTTGAACCTGAATTTATATAAATTCCTATATTTGTTAGTTTTGATTTTGGAATTTCTATTGAACATATTTTTATTCCATTTTCTAATTTGGAATTAAAATATGGATAAAAGGACTTTTCTAAAGAAAGGATATTTAATATTTCTTTTGAAATAACCCTTGTAGAATATAAAAATGTTTTTAATTGAAAAAATTTATGAATATAATTTATAAGCATAATTTGAAATATAATTATTTTATTTAATTTATTTTTTAAAAAAGAAAATGAAAAGAATATCAAAAATTATTTTCAATCATTAAAAATTTTTATTAACACTACAAAACTTTTAATTATAAAATCTGATTTCTTAATTATAAATATTAATTTTTAAATATAATTTTTTTATTTATTTTATTTTTTAAAAAATAAAATTAAAATATTATCAAAAATATTTTAAAATCATTAAAAATTTTTTTTGGTTTTTGGTTATTGGGTTTTGGGGTTTGGGGATTGGGGATT
>JAJJKW010000641.1:0-13446 GCA_023805745.1 Isotricha sp. YL-2021b | reverse complement strand
TTTATATTATTATTTTATTTTTTTCAATTGGAAACTTAATTTTGGGAATTTTATCTTATTCTTATTTGGATAATATTGTAATTAATACTTCTTGTTATGATGAAATTATGAATTTTTTTATTAAAAATGCGAAAAACAATTCAAAACAAGTAAAAAATTTTTCTATTCTTTTTATAGCTTTTTGTATTTGTGTTATTATTTTGAATATTTTTATTATTATAACTAAAATAAATAAATTTTGGATTTCAAAAACAAATCAAGGAATCCAAAATTATAGTTCTAGCTGCTATAATATAAATGATAATATGGAAAAAAGAGATTTTGAAAATAGGTTATATCAAAATAATCAGATCGAAGATTTTAAAAAAATAAATGAATACATGGAAAAAAAAAAGAATGGGGAAAATCAAAATTACTTAAATAAACAAGGAGTTAATTTAAATCAAAATATTCCTTTTACTTCTTTTGCAGGTGGTACATATGAAAATAATACAAATAATCCTAATATTAATAATCAAATTCCTTATACTTCTAATAATATTGCAAATAATCAAAATATTAATAATCAAATTCCAAATACTTCTAATAATATTGCAAATAATCAAAATATTAATAATAATGTTCCTTATACTTCTAATAATAATATTGCAAATAATCAAAATATTAATAATAATGTTCCTTATACTTCTAATAATATTGAAAATAATCAAAATAATAATACTAATACTCCTTAAATTTAAATAACAAAATCATTATAATATTAAATTGTAATCAATTTTTTTTATAATATTTATTCTTTCTTAGGAATAAAAAAAGTCAAATTGACTTTAAATTTAAATTAAGTTTAAATAAATAAATAATCCTAAATATTCAAATTTTAATTTAAAAATAATTTAATAAATGTTAATTATATCTTCTGTTTTAGGGGATGTAACTCTCATAAAAATAAAAAAAAGGGATAACATTTATGTGATAATCCAAAAGAAATAATAATAGATTCAAAAACATATTCAATAAATCTATTTGATAAAGAAGGTTTTGATATAAAAGTATATTTAAAAAATATATGTGAAAAAAATGACAAATGCGATTTTAATGAATATAAAACAATATATAAATATACATATAATTCAACATATATCGAAAGTGATAAATATAAAATAAAATATCCAAGTGAAGAATGTAATACACATTCAAAATGTAAAAAAGGAAATTTTCTTGATATATATTAAATATAATCAATAGTATTATAAAAGGTATTTTATTTTTTTAAAATTCCAATCTATTGAATTTCTTAAAGATGTATTTTTACAAAATTTATTTATAAAAATTGATAATATATATTAAATAAAAAAACTTAATGAAAGAATTTCATTCCTTTCAAAAATCTATAGGGCAATAATTTATATATTAAATTTTTTAGATTTATTAATCTTTATTTTGACATATTATTTAAATCACTTTTTATATATTTTTAAAATAAAATCTTATAAATTTATGAATTAAAAACTTCATATAGAATGAGAAATTAAAACTAAAAAAAACCATACAAAAAAAAAAGAATAACCCAATTAAAATTTTTATTAAAAAAAAAATTATTTAACTACCTTAAAAAAATAAAAATTTATTGTTTTAATCTTTCACAAAATTCGATTCTTTCTTTATTAGGACCTTCAACAACAAAATATTTAATACCATGTTCCCAATAAGGAAGTGGATTAACTTGATAAGTTAATAAATTATAACCTTTTTTTTTAACAATTTCAAATAATTTATCAATATCATGAACATCAATTGCAATATGATTAATTGCACCATCTTCCATAGCAGCACCTTCACGATCATAAGTTTCAATTATTAAATTTCCATTTTGTAAAAAACAAACATTTTGACCATTATTACATAATCTTTGTGCTATTTTAAATCCAATTGATACATAAAATTTTATTGATTTTTCTATATCTAATGTTGGTACTCCCATATGATTTAAACCTGTACAATAATCTGAAATGTTTTTTTCTTCCATTTTTTTTTTTATATTTTTTTTTATTTTGTTATGTTATTATTATTAACCTTTTTTTATTTATTTTTTTAATCTTTATTTAAAAATTGATTTAATTTAGAAATAAAATAAAATTAAAATTAAAAGTTTTATTTAGGACTCTTTTATTTAAAAGTAAAAAAAAATATTAATTATATTATAAATTTTCATTTTTATTCTTTTGAAGTTGATTTTAAATTATTTAAAGATCTATTTCCACTTTTACTCATTTTTTTACTATTATTAGGATTTATAGAAAGAGAAAAATAACTTTTCTCTTTTCTTAAACAAAATTTACTACTAGGAATAGCATTTGTAATTTTATTATATTTTAAATAACTATAATTATTATTACTTATTTTATTATTATAACTAATACCATTACTAAAATACTTTTTAATTATATTTACTTTTTTATTATCATCAATATTATTCACTGAATTATTCTTTATATAAGTTTTTGTTTTTTTATTCTTTTTTTTCCCTGAAAAACTATCAAATATTTTTTTATAGGAATGAGTAAAAACATCATTTTCATTTGAATTTTTTTTTTTATTTTCTTGAAAATTTTTATATAATTTCATATCATATGACATACTATTATTATGTTTTGAATTTTTATTATTTTTATTTCTATTAGTTGAACATATATTTTGTTTAATTATTAAATTTAAAGAATTTGAATTTTTATCTTGATAATGTTTTTTCAATGTAGAATTTTTTGAAATTGAATTAAATTCATTTAAATCACTAATTTTTTTATTTAACTGTTCGATTTCAAGATTCAGATTTGAAATTAAAATATCATTTTTTTTTTTTTCATTTTCTAAATTTGAAATTACATTTTTTAAATTTGAATTTTCTCTTCTTAAAATTTCAATTTCATTTTCTTTTCTATCATTATTTAAAAATTCACCTTCATCATATTTAAGTTTTTCTTTTAATTCTTCAAATTCAATTTCCATTTCCATATAATTTCTTATAGTCTTTTCAAAAGAGTCTTTTTGGATTTTTAAAATTAATATTTGTTTAATATAATATCTTAATTGATTTTCTAATTGTTTTAATTGATTTTCATATATATTATTTTCATTTTTATTATTTAATTTTCCTTCATTTTTAATATTGTTATTTTTTGATTCTTCAATTTTTTTATTTATTAAAATAGGAATTGATTCTTTCATATAATTTATAATAGTTGAAATGTCTGAGCTAAAAATTAATTCTTCATATTCATTTTCTTCAATATTTATTTTTTTTCCAATAATTTCTTCTTTTATTTTTCTATAAAATTCATATACTTTTACTCTATTTTCATATTCATCTTTTGAAATTTCTATAACTGAATTTAGCATTTTATTCTTTTTAAATAGATTTTATCTATTAGAGAACAAAAAATAAATAAAAAAATTATTTCGAAAAATATTTTTTCTAAAAGAAGTTTATAAATTATTTTGAATAAAAAAATAATTAAAATGATAAATCAAGAAGAGTATGTTTCTCTATTTGTTGAATCAATTTTTGATGGAAAAAATTTAGAAGAGAAAATTAATGAAAAAATAAAAAGTAAAATTTTAAATGGAGATTCAAATAAAAATGAAATAGAAAAACAAGAAGAAACACAAAATAAAGAAAAAAATGATAATGAAGAAAAAGAAAAAAAACAAGAAAAAGAAAAAAAACAAGAAAAAGAAACAAATAAAGAAAATATAATTGAAGAAAAAAACAAAATTGATAAAAAAGAAGAAAAACTTGTAAATAAATTAAATCAAGAAATTTCAGAAAATGAAAATCAAATAGAAAATTCTACCACAATAACAAATACAGAAAAGAAAAGAAAAAATAAAAATAAGATAAAAAAAATAAATAACAATAAAAATAATATTTCAAAACATAAAAGCTCAGCTTTATCTTCTATTAATATTGAAGAAAAAAAAAATCCAAATTTTTTTAAATTAAATTCAGATTATAATAAAGAACAAATTGATTATTTAAAAAAATGTTCTATTGTTGAATCAAGAATTAAAAATTTACAAAAACAAAATGAAGAATTAAATAAACAAATAGATTTAAGAAAAAAAAAAATTGAACAAATAAATAAAATTAAAAAAGAAAAAGAAGATATGAAATTAATATTAGAAAATTTAAAAAAAGAAAATAAAGATAATTTAAAATTACAAAAAGAAAAAATAGACAAAGAAAGAGTTTATGAATTAGATAAAATAAAAACTTCTCAAATTAATGTAAATAATAAAAAAAAAGAATTTTATCAAACTTGTATGACTGAAATTAAAAATAATAAAAAAAAAAAAGAAGAGTTAGACAAAAAAAGAAAAGAAAAAAATCAAGAATTAGTTAAAAAAATGAAAAATGAACTTGAACAAAGTAAAAAAGAAAATAAATTAAAAAATAAATTTTTAATAGATGAAGATGAGAAAAATATTTTAAATAATGTTAAATCAGAAATTGAAAAATTAAAAAATAAATATGAATTATTAACTCAACAGGAAAATGAATATATTAAAAAATTAAAAGAAACAAAAAAATTAAATAATATAGATGATTCTTTAACATTAACTCTAAATTCTTTTCAAAGTAATAATAATGGAAATAAAATTAAAAAACATTATAAAAATATTAGTCATGATAATTTTTTTAATAAAGAGAAAAACAGAAGTATTTCTCAACCAAAAAAAAGAGAAAATATAAACACGGAAAAAGCAGAAAAAAAAATTGGTTTAGTTAATATAAATTTGAATACAATTGATGATGAAAAAAATAAAAAAACAAATTTAATTAAAAAAATAAAAATAGAGCATAATAAATCAACAAATGATATTTGTCATAAAAATAACTTAAATAATGATAATAATAAAGAAAATATATCAAAAATAATTGTAGTTAAAAAATTAAATAGAAGTAAAAGTAATTTTCAAATTAAAATTCCATTAACAACACAAGAAAGAAAAGAAAAAAAAAGGGAATTAATTGAAAAAATAAATAAAGCTAATAAATTAAAACAAAAAGAAATTCCAGTTAATTCAATCAGCCTTAGTAATGTAAGATGGAAAAATTAAAAAAAATTTATATTTTTAAGTATTTTTTTTTATATATATTAAAAAATTGATTTAATGAAATTATAATATTTAATTTTAATCATTTGAAATATTATTATAATGATTATATTGTTTTCTTGAAACTTTTTTTTGAATTTCATATAAATCTTCTCTTAATTTTTCTAAAAGTTTAGCATTATTTTCATTTATTATTTCTTTTGAAGCAATTCCATCTGTAATTTCTAAATATTCATTATGCATTGAAATATTTTTTTTTGAAGGTTCTAAAACTAATAATTCATTTTTTGCATTTTTATAAAGAGCTTTAGCTCTCATTTTTTCTAATATTTTTTCATAATTATTCAAAGTAGCTTTTTTCTTTGATAAATCATTTTGTAAATTTGTATAAATTTTTTTTAATCCATCATACTCTTTTATTAAATTTTTATTAAAACTTTTTTCTTGATTTTTATCTTTCGATAAATTATCTCTTAAATCAGAAATTTCATTATGAATAGTTATATGACCATCAATTAATAATTTACATTGATTTAGTAATTCATTTATTTTTTTTCTTGATTCATTATCTGGTGAATTTTTAATTTGATTATGAATAAAATCAGAAAATGTTTTCCAATTTAAACTTATAGTTGATTGTAAATCTACTAAATTTGAATTATTATATCTTTGAGTAAAAGTTATATTTCTATCAAATTGTCTATTAGAGAACATTTTTTATAAATTATTATTCAAAAATGAATAAAATTAATCAATTTTAAATTATATATTTTTAATTTAAAAAATTATTTAATGAAAACATTTAAATCAGCAAAGAATTCAATTGCTCCATATAAAAAAAGTATTAGTCAAAATAAAAGAAATAACCATGCAAATATAAATAAAATTATTTCTCAATATAAAAGCGAAACTATGGGAATAAAGAAGAAAAAAAAAATTAATAATCAAGCAAAGATAAAATATAATTCTTTGTTAAATATTGAAAAAACAATATATTCTTCATTTAAAAAAACATATTCAAAAGATAAAGATTTTTATAATATTAAAGTAATAAATGAAATAATTACAAATGAAAGTAGTCACATAGTAGCAGAATTTAAAGATTATTTAATTAAAGGAGATGATTCTGAATTTTTACAAAAATCATATTCTTTAATAGAAATTAAAGATTTACTTCCAAAAATTTTTGAATATTATGAAAGTTGTTCTATAATTTTCCCTAATTATGTTATTTTACCTGAATCAAAATATATTTATAAAAATATTCAAAGAAAACAAAGGGTTATTGATAATCAAGTAGAAGTTAATGATGAAAAAGAAAATAAAAAAAAAAAATTTGAAAATGAGAAAATAAAAAAAAAAGAAGAAAATAGAGTTTTTGATGAACAAGTAATTGAATCTATTTTAAATCAAACTGATACAAGTAATATAAAGAAATATTTTGGATTAAATAATAATGATAATGAAATTGATGGTAATTTTACAATGGATAAAATATTAAATATGATTGATAAGGCAGAAAAAAATGCTTTCAATGTAAATAATAGTAAAAGAAAAATTAAATTTCAAAATAAAAAAAATCCTATTAAAAATATTATCAGAAATAATACAAAAAATAAAGGAAGAAATATTAAAAGAAATTTAAACGAAGGATTTTTGAATAGTACTTCTAAAGATTTAAAAACTAACATTTTTTTAAATTCTAATGGAAAATATAATTCAGTTCATAATAAAATTATATCAACATTTGAAATTGAAAAAAAAAATAATAAAACTATAAATGCATCTCCTTTTAAATTAAAAGAAAAAAAAAATCTAAATAAGCAATTGATAAATAATCTTCTTTTATCTAAAAAATTTATCTATAATACTTATAATAATTCATTTCAACCATTTGAAAATAAAAAAAATGAATCTCCATTAAGTAAATCATTAAAAAGAAATTATAATTTGAATAAATTTTCAAAAAAAAATTTATTAAATTCATCATCATCAAATGATTTAAAGAAAGATAGCAAAAAAAAAATATTAGATTTAATGGACACATTAAATTTTAAAATTAAAATTAATAAAAAAATTTCTTTAACTGAAAGAGAAAGTAATCAATTTAAAAATACAACTGAACCAGAAATAATTGAATTTGGAAAAAAATCAAAGAATTCCATAAATAATTTAAATATTAATAATAGAAAATATTCAACATCTGATTCAACAAATAAAAAAAAAAATTTAAATTTTAAAAATAAAGAAATTAATCCAAAATATACTCAAACAAAATATGTAGCAAAAAATCATAAAATTCATTCATATACTCAAAAAAACTATATAAATACTCATAGAAAAAATTCTTCGAATAAAAATAATAATCATTTAATTACAATTTCAAATATTATAAATTATTCAAAAAATTTATTTGATGATAATGAATTTTTAGATGAACATTATCCAACAGAAAGAACTTTTATAAATCAAAAAAAATATTCTAATCATAGAAAAATAAAAAAAAAAATAATTTCAAATACAATTTTTCCTTATAATATGATCTCAGATGAAAAAATAAGAGGAATTAAAATTGATGGTTTTGATGAATTATTAAAAAAAAGTAGAAATTCAAATAAAATTAGTGATAGATTTGATAATAGTAATAGTAATACAAATAGAACATCAAATTCATCAAAATTAAGAACTTTTATAAGTGTTGAAAGAAAAAAAAAATAAAATTCTTAAATTTTTTTTATATATATTATTAATTGTATCTTTTATTATATTAATTTATTTTTATTAAATTAAGTTAATAAATTTTATAAAATTAATTAGTATTTTGATTTTAGTTAATTTTTAATGTTAAAAAAGAGATTTTAATTTTGTCAAATTAATATATTTTATAAAATATTTTGAATTGAAAAATATCCCAATGAAAAATAAAATATAAAAAAAAAATATTCAAGTAAATCTTTAAACAAAAAAAAAACTATTAATTTAAATAAAAAATAGAATTTCTTCTATTTAAAAAATCCTTAAATAATTTAAAAAAAAGATTTTTATTTCTTTTCTTTTTCAAGAGGAGAATTTTTTTCTTTATTCATATTTTCAATAGATTCCATTAATAAATCATAAGTTTTATGATCTAATAAATCAATTTTAATTTGTAATTTTTCACTATCAATATTTTCAATTCCTTTTGGACATTCTTTTGTAATAATATTAACAACTTGAGTTAAACCATCACTTGAAAGAATTCTTATTTTTTCAGTTAAACTTATTTTCTCACTCATAGAAAGAATATTTTCATTATGATTATTTTTATCTTTTTCTTTTTTATTATGATTAGCATTATAATTTTTAAATAATTTATCCATTTGTTTTTTAAAAACTTTTTCACAATGATTACTCATTTTTACAATTTCACTTCCTTGCATATTATAAGTTTTACAATTTTTCCAAATTAAATCAATATCAGATAAAAACTCTTGAAATGTATTATAATTTTTATTTAATAAATTATTTTTTACAGTTCCTAAATCCATAGGATGTTTTATTATATGTGGATAATCTAATAAATTTAATCCAATATAATCTACAGGTTCTAAAAAATCACCTGCTTGAGGATCTGATTCTAAAACTGAAAAAATTTTTTGAAGTTTAGTTATATCTTCTTGTGTTATTTGACATTTTAAATATGGTGGTTCTTTGGAGCTCATTTTTTATAAATTATTTTTTTTAAATTATTTAATTTTTTATTATCACTATTTATTAATTAAAATAAAATATAAATAAAATCCATGATTGATTCTAATGATGATGTAAAAATTGAAACATATAATTTTGATAATTCTGAAGAGGATAAAAAATTTTCTTTAAATACTTCTATTGCTTTTAATAGTGAAAATAATTTAGATAAAGAAATGAAAAAAACTGTTCTTGATAGTATGATTAATCAAAAATCAAATATTTATAAAAATGAAATTAATGAAAATAATAAAAAAGATGAAAAATATGATAGTTCTTTTATTTATTCAGAAAATTATTTACAATCTTTTATTGAAAATATAGAAAAATCTCATATTAAGAAAAAAGAGTCTAATCAAGAGGTTTATTTAAAACCAAAAGTAATAAAAAATATTTCCGATGAATTTTTTAATAGATATCTTGAAACTTTTGATATAAAAAAAATTATACAAGTTAAACAACAAATTTTAAATTTCAAATTCAATCCTACTTTTTTTTCAAAAGATTATTCAATTTGTCCTTGTATTGGTATTCCTCAATTAATTGAAAATATTTTTATTTATAACTCAAATAAAATTAATGAAATGATTGAAAAATATAAAAATTTTAACAATTATTCTTATTATAGAAGCGTTAAAGGTGATGGAAATTGTTTTTATAGAGGTTTACTTTTTAAATATTTTGAAAATATTATTTTCAATAATGATATAAATTTATTAAAAAATATTATTTTGGAAATTGAAGAATGTTTTAATATTTCAAAAATTAAAACTTTATTAAATTTAGGCAATAACAATTTTATTTATACAGATAATATAAAGATTTCTTTAATAGCTATTTATTATTCAATGAAAGAAAAGGATTTTAAAAATTCTTATAAAATTTTAGTTAATTCTTTTAATATTATTAAAAATTTTGATTTAGGGTTAATTCTTTTTTTAAGATATGTTTTATATAAATATATTGAAGAAAATAAAAATAAACTTTATTCAGAAAAATTTCCTATTTTACTTGGTAATTTCCTTCCTTTTGAATATGAAACAAATGATGGTACTTTTTTATTCGAAAAGTTTTATGATAAATATCTTTTAAAATTAAATACTGATGCCGAAAAAATCGTAATTTATTTAATTCCTTTTATTTTTCCAATCTATTTAAAAATTTTTTTATTTGAAGCTCCTTCTAATCAAAAATTACAAGAATTTTTATCTGAAAATGATTTTAAGAACAATTATGTTATTACTTTATTAAATAAAAAATGTCATTATGAAATTCTTTATACAATTGAAGAATATGAAAAATTTAAAAAATATTTAATTTCATACACAAATGATAATATTTCTCTATTATATTTACAAAATTATATCAATGAAAATAATAAATCACGAAATAATAATAGTAACAGAAACAAAAACAATTATGTAAATCCATATAATATGACCTCTAATAAAGAATTTAACAATCAAAAATTTAATATAAATAATAATAATTCAATATATAATAATCCATATCAAACTATGAATCAAAATAGTAAGCAAACAAGAAATGATTTTCAAACAAGTAGAAAATTTCTAAGAATAAATAATCCAAATGATTTAAATAATCAAAAAATGAATCAAAATTCTAATTATAAATCAAGAACTTTTAGGAGTGAATATAATATTAAAAAAAATGATATCAATACTCAAAATAATGCAATCAATTACAATATTAACCAAAACAATAATAATAACCAAAATATTAATAATAATATTCATCAAAATAACAATCAATTTAATACAAATAAAACTCATCAAAATAGTAATAATATTCATCAAAATAATATTCAAAATAATAATCAATATAATAAAAATAATTATAATACACAATATAATAATAATATTCAAAATAATAATAATAATGTTCAAAATAATAATAATAATCAATATAATGGAAATAATAATTCTAATAAAAATAATAATAATAATAATATTCAAAATAATAATAATAATCAATATAATGGAAATAATAATAATAATAAAAATAATAATCAATATAATGGAAATGATAATTATAATAAAAATAAAAATCAATATAATGGAAATAATAATATTCAATATAATAATCAATCTATCCCTCAAAACGATAATCCTTATCAAAATAGTAAAAAGAATAATAATATTCATCAAAATAATCAAAACATAAATCAAGAAAAAAAGAATGATCTTCAAAATAATGATACACAAAAGAATATTTCAAATAACATTAAAAACGAAATGAATAAAAATAACAATAATATCTTAAAAAAAGAGGAAACAATAGATATAAACAAAATTAACAATGAAAATTATCAAAATAAACAATCATATAATCCTTTTGATGATCCAATGACATCAAATGTACAAGTTATTAATTCATGCAGTAACTTATTCGATAATAATAATAAAATTCAAAATCAAAAAATGAGATTATCAGATGAAGAAATTTCAAAAAAAATATCAAAAATGTTGAGTACAATTCCTTTAAATGAAACAAAGGCATTAGAAGATATTATAAATAAAAGTTTATCAAATAATAAAAATGAAACTTCAATTTCAAAATATCCAAGTTATTATGAATGTCTTGGTGATAATGAAAAAAAAGAATGTTGTTCTAATTGTTTTGAATCAAATGTAAAGTTCTTTAAATCAGATAAAATTAAAATTTGTGAAAAATGCTTTGTTAATTTAGTAATTAAAAATTTAGGAGAAAGTTTCAAAAAATATCTTATAATAGTTCATCAACAAATCAAAAAATATCAAAAATCTATTGATAAAAATCAGATAATTATGAATTACTATTATGATTTTATGAATAAAATATCTGTTTCTCAAGTAAACTTTTCAATCAATGAAATTTCAAAAAATCAATTTCCAATTGAAAATCTAATAATACATATAAAACAAAAGATTTGTTTATATTGTTGTGGCTCAATTAAACAAAATAATTATTTAATTATAATACCTTGTAAATGTTGTTTTTGTAGTGATAATTGTTTTAACAAATTCTTTAATGAATATAATTTATTATCAGACGATTTAATTGAATTTTTTTGTTTTTGCTCTCATAATTATTCTCCCATTGACTTATACAAATTAGGACAAACGTTTCAAATGAATAATAATGAAAAAGAAAAATTAAAACTTATTAAAGTATTCAATAAAGTTATTAAAGGAAAATGTTCAAATTGTAACTCAATTTCAATAAATCAAAAATTAGTCAAAATTAAATATGAAGAACAAGATGTTGGAGATAATTTTTATAACAAAAAAATAGGTGATTGTAATAATTTAAAACATTATTTATGTACTAATTGTTATCATTATATTAATAATAAAGATAATATTAATAATAAATTTATTTGTCTATTTTGTGAAAGAGAGCATAAAAATATTAGTTTATATAATTAGAGATAAAATGATTATATTTAAGATTTTAAAGAATTAAAACTAAATAATACATTAAATATATTTAATTATTATTTTTCATATTTAATGGTTAGAAAAGAAGAAAGACTTACATTTAAATCAGAAAAATCACTTAAATAATATCTATAAAATAATGCTAAAGAACTAAAAACAAAAAAACCAGCACCACATGAATTAATTATTTTTAATTGAATATTATCTTTATTTAATTTTTTGGAAAATATTTTGAAAAAATAAACATTAAAATATAAAAAAGCTCCTGTAAAATTTGTAATTTCAATTATTGCATTTGACTTATCATTTTTAACTTGATATTGTTGTGTATTTGTTAATGTTTTTTCAATTTTAAAAATCTGAGTAATAATTAATATAGTCATTCCAGTTATAAATAATATTAAAAATTTATTATCTTCCTCGGTATTTGACTTATTTTTTTTTCTTAAATTTAAAGAATGAGCAACAATTAATATTAAAGATGTTATAACATTTAAAAAATATATACATCCCATTTCACTTCTTTTTATTTTTGCCCTAAAAGATTTATCAATATTTTTTTTTACCTCATTATTTAAATTTGATTCCCAACAACATCCTCTTTTAAAATGAGACCATTCAATTAAACTTGAAAAAAAATAGGCTAAACTTCCAAGAAAATAAAATAAATAATAAAGTTTATTTTCTTTTTTAAATAATTCAAAAATTATATTAATTTCAGAAAATAAATAAAAGATTCCAAACATAAAAAAAAAAGAAAAATGAAAACATTTCCATGGACCTCTTTCATATTTTGTTGAAGTGAAATTTGGAAGATCTAAATCTAAATGTTTACTTTTTGGTATCATTGATGATAGAATTGCATCTTCGTAAACAGACATAGATTTAATTGTTTTTTTATTTTTTGCATGAATTAAATAATTTAATTTGAATAAAATTTTTTTAAAATCAATATAAATCAATTATAAATTAGTCAAATGAGATTTTATTATATAAAAAAAATGATAAGGTTAATATTAAATAAAAATATAATTAAAATTTATCAATTACCCAAAATATTATAGCAATCTTAAATAAAAAATAATATTTAAATTTTGATTAAAATATATATTGGAATTATTCCAATATTTTTTAATAGGGGATTGGGGATTGGGGATTGGGG
>JAJJKW010000640.1:0-13459 GCA_023805745.1 Isotricha sp. YL-2021b | reverse complement strand
CCAATCCCCAATCCCCAATCCCCAATAATTTTTTTATCTAATATTTAATAATCTAATATTTTTAATAAGTTTTTAATATTTTTTATTTTTTTTCCAATATATTTTTTTCAATAATTTTTGAAATTTTTATTTTTTAATATAATATTTTTTAATCTTTTAATATATTAATAAATAAATTAAAATGAGATAAAATCAAAAAAAGAGAATAATAAAATAAACTCAAGGATAATATAAATAATTCAAAATAAATTGATAAAAAAAAAAAATGTGTTAGAATATATAAAAAAAATTTTTTTATACCGAGGGGACCCCCTTCTAATACGTTAAGGGAGGGATGTTTATCTGCACTATGGTGGGGTCTCTGGTCTAGAACATTTATGAATTATAAAAGTTTAATCTAAATTAGAATTTACTATATTTAATTAAATTTAAAAGATTAATAACTTCTATAAGTAATATTTTCTGTTTTTGTTCTTCTTTTACTTCTTAAAATTTACATATTTTTAATAATATTAACCTTAAAATTATTTATTAATATGTTTTCTCTTTTATTTGTTAAAAATCCTAAATAGAATTATTTTAAATAATAATATTTTAATAATATTCATTATATATTCTTTATTTGTTGTTCTTTAATTTATTTTAATTTTAACTAATTTTAATATTTAATGTTATTAATATGAATAATATCTTCTATAATTATTAATTTGAATTTCTTTTATTTATATTATTTTAATAAATAAATATCAATGATAAAAGTATTAAGTTTTATTTTTTAAATGAGAAATATCTAATTAATATAACTGACCACAATTTATTATATTTAATATTAATTTTATTTTCTAGAAATTTTTAAATCTTCAGTTTTACGCATATTTAAAAAAATTACAAATAAAATTTAAATTATACTACAGTTAAAATTATTTATATAATAATTGAATTAATCATTTAATACTTTAAGTTCACAATATGTTATAATCTATTTATTTATTTTTGAAACTATAAAAATATAATTTTATAAAAATCTATAGTTTCATTTTACTAAAAAAAAGAATTTAAAATTTGTTCAATAAATATATTATCTTTTTGGTTTGAATATTGTTTTGCAAAAGCTAAAATTTTATTTCCATTTTTATTTTGAACAACGGATTTTATATTTTCTATTAATTTAATATTTAATTGATGACTAATATAATCATTTTTTAAAGAATATAATGAACAAATAATTTCAGAAGAATACTTATTATTTGAATATTGAATAAAAAATTGTAAAGATATATAAAGAATAAAATTTATTATTTTTACATTTTTTTTCATAATAAAAAATAAGATAACTTGAAAACCATTTTCATGGTTTATTAATATTGGAGTATTTTTTATAATTTCATTAATAAATTCATTTATTTGTATATTATTAAAAGTGTCATAAATTTCTTTTAAAAATATATAATTATATTTACTTAAGAAAATCTTTAATAAATTACCTAAAACACAATTATACAAAATATTTAATAAATACTGATTCTTATTACAGAGTTTCATTAACGTTAAAAAAATAGCAGTTGAATTATCAGTAATTTTCCCATTTTGAATTTTTTTAAAAAATTCTTTTTTTATAAATTGCTCTTTTTCTTCAAGATTTAAATTTTCAAAATTCTTTTTTATTTCTTCTATACTATTATTTTTATTTTCTTGTGATTTGTTTGATAATTCCAAAGAACTTGATTCCTTTGTTTCATTTTGAAAAATATTTAATAAGCTATTATCTTGAGAAATAAATGAAGAATTTTTCGTTTCAATTAATGAATCAGAGATAATTTCTTCATTTTGAAATAAATAATTTGGAAGTGATTCATTTTCAATTTTGTTTTTTGGTGTATTTATTCTTTTATCTTGGAAATTTTGTTTTGAAGTTTTTTTTGATTTACACCAGTAAACAATCATTTTTTTTAAGTATTTATAATATCCTTATTTAATTATAATATTTTATTTTCACATATTATTTTTTTAAAATTAAAAGATTAAATACCTAGAACATATAATAATTAATTATATTAAAAATAATATTTTTTTTAATATATTAATCAGAATCCACAATAATTGCAGAATCTGAAAAATTTTTTTCTAAAAATTCTTTATTTGCATTTTCCAATAACCTCGAATTAGTATTTTCAAAAATATAATTATGTGACATTAACTCAAAAGTATATTTAATTATTTTATCATAATTGTTTAAAAAATCATCTGTTTTAAAAATATCATTCATATATTTTGTAAAATAGAACAAATCTAATTGAATTAATTTATATTGAAAATGTTGAATAAGAGCAACAATAAATAAATAAATAAATTTCCATCCAAAAATTAAGATATAATCCCATATTTCAAATAAAATTTTATCAATTCTAAAACCTTTTGAAAATAAAGTAATAATCCAATTTGCAGTAAAAAATTCAGGATTAATTTTATTGTTAATTAAATAATTATTGAACAAAGGGAAATTATTTTCAATTAATTCTTTAATTAAATTTAATTTTTCAATTAAATTATTATTGATACCAACAATTTTTTCAAATCTTAACTTTTCCATCATAATATCAAAATATATAAAAACGTCTTTTTCATTATTAAATTTTTTTAATAAAGTAGCTACAATATAATTTATTCCTTGAGCATAACCAATTTTAGGATTATAAATAGAATAATTATGTAAAATATTAAATAATTTATTTGAATAATCAGAATTTTTTTGAAATAAAGGATCATCTGGAAAAGTTCTTGTTATATCTTTGAATATTTCTTCTTTATATTTGGAATTTTCTTTTAAATTAATTTCTTTAAAATTTAATTCTGAAGATTTATAAAATTTTTCCCATAATTTTTTTGCATAATTTTGATTTTCATTTGAGAAATTTTGTTGTATTTTTGAATAAATAGTTTCTAAAGATAAAGCAAGAAAAAAATGATTTACAAAAGATAAATTAAATATATCATCAATTGTTAAAAATGAGAAAAAAATAGAATTAAAATCATATTTTAATTTAAATTTATAATCTTGTGTAGGGAAGAATAAATCTCTTAAATGATTTGAAATATAATTATTTGAATAAATTTGTTTAGTATATCTCATAGTTTTAGGAATAATTTTTGATATTCCTTCATCAGCAACTGATATTTCAGAGCAAGTTACATTATTTTTATTATTATTTTCATATAATGTTTCTCCTGTATTTTCATCTGAAAATTTTCTTTCATATAAATTTGGAATAATATCTTTTCTTTCACTTGCTATTTTTTCTTTAGTTACATTTTCTTTTATTCTAAAATCTACACTTTTAATTAAATTGATATCATAATCATTTTAGTCTTGATTTCCTCTTCTAAATAAATTTAAAATTTTCTTTTGTAATGGAATATTATAATTAGTATTTTTATTTTTAGTTTTTAATGGTTTTATTATTTTATTTTTTCTAATTAAACTTTTGGATTTTTCCCTTATTAATAATTTATCTGGTTCTGTTGAACAATATAAATTTTTATCTTTAATTGCTTGATTTTTTTTTTCAATTTTTGGTTTTATTATTTTATTGTTGTTTAAATTATTATTTAAATTATTCAGATTATTTCCAAGGGAATTTTTTTTATTTAAATTTTTTGAAGAATGATTATCTTTCAAAATTTTAATTAAATTCTTATTATTATTATTATTATTATTATTATCATTATCATAATTTATTAAAGAAGATGTATTTTCATAATGGTGGTTTGTATTAAAAATTATTTCTGAATTTGAATTATTTGAAGATGAATTTTGATAAGGTAATTTAGTCGTTTTTAAATTTCTATATATTATCATTTTATTATGATAATCGTGTTCAAAATTATTCTTTTTTTTTTTTATACTTTGATTTGTATTTGGAATTTGAGTTTCAACTTCATTAAGTTCTGAATTAGAAACAGAATTTTTATTGTCTTTTTTATTTTTAAAATTACATTGACAATGATTTTGAAATAATGTTAGAAAAGTACCATTTTGAATTTTTCTTTTTGATTTTAATTTACATATATTATTCTTTTTATCAGTTTGATTAACTTTTAAATTTGATTTATGAACATTTTCTTTTTTATCTAATTGACTTAATAATTTAATAAAAGAAACTTTATTAGAAGAAATTGAACTATTATTAATATTACTATTCACAGTATAATGTTTTTTAGGACTGTAATTATTATTATGTTTAAAATCAGAATTAATCAATTTTTGAAGATAAGGATATTGATTAAAATTACCTCCATAATTCATCTTATTTATTTTATTTTGTTATAACAAAAAAAAAATATTAAAAAAAATAAACACAAATTATATTTCAAATTAAATAAAATAATTAAAAAAAATAAAGTATTTAAATAAAAATATAACTTATTATATGAGTAAGAACATTGATATTTGTTTTAAAAAATCAAATAAAAATATAAAAGATTATCTTCCAACATGTGTAAAAGAAATAAATATAAGAGAACAAAATCCAATTAAATTTCCTGAAGAAATCAGTTTAGAATATTCACCTTTTATAATTCCAAATACACCATTTGAAGAATGGCCTTCAGAAGAAGAAATTCAAAATTATAATTTTAAAAGTGAAAATATTTTTAATGACCAAGATAATAATCTTTTAATTTTGCCTTATTCTGTTAGAAAAGAAACTTTCAATAGTATTATTTGGGAACGACCTAAAGAAATAATTAAACAACAAAATTTAATTAAATTAATTAGAAAAGTATTCCCTGATAAAAATTTCAATTATATTTCTAAAAAAATTAATAATTCTTCAAGATTAGATAATAATGACTTAACTTATAGATATTCTATTGATTTTGGAACAGGAAAAACTTTAGTTAAAAATTTTTCAGAAATAAAATTAGATAAAAATGAAAAATTAATTGAAAAAAAAATAAATGAAATTGATTATGAAATAACAATAATAAATAATGAAAAAAAAGAACCTTCAAATATAAATTTAAAAAGATATTATTGTACTTATTTAAAATGGATTGGAAGTTTATTTCAAGTAATAATAGATAATAATATAAATAATAAAGAATTTATTAAGAGAATTTATCCTCAAAATGAAGAAGGATATCCAATATATAATCCAAGTGGAAAATATTGGGTAAAATTATTTCAAATGGGAAAATTTAGGAAAATTGAAATAGATGATAAATTTCCATGTGATAAAAAAACTTATGAATGTTATTTCCCCCAATGTGATAATTTATGTGAAATTTGGCCTTGGATATTAACTAAAGCTATTATAAAATTATATTCTTATAAATATAGAAATGATTATTTTGAAAAAGAAGAATATTGTGATCTTTCTCCTTTTTTTGCTTTAACTGGTTATTTTGGTTATAATATTAAGAAAAAAGTTATATATAGTTTAATTGGAGAAAAGAATAAAAAATCTAATAATAATAACAGTGAAGATAATGAAAATAATAATAATGATAGTCTTAATTATGAAGATGATAATTATGAAAATATCAAAATAAAAGAATACATTAAACATTTATTAATGAAAAATGATTTAAATTTAACAAAAAATTCCCTTTTAATCGGTTATCATAATTTCAAAGAAAAAATAGAAAATGAAGAATCAAAAAAAAAAAAATTTAAATATGTTTTTTCTGAAAAAGCTCTAAAAATAACTCCTCAATTTCAAACAGACAGAAATGTCAAAAGTCCAAATAATATAAATTTAATTGAAAAATATAATAAAAATAATAGAACCAATTTAAATAACTTTAAATTGGAAAAAATAAATAATATTTCCTCATATGAACTTCCAGATATTTTTGGTTTAAAACATTTTAATTATTTTACTCCTCTAGAATCATTAAAAACTCAAGATACAATATTAATAAAAAAAACAAATAAAAAATTAAAAAATGGAATTTATTGTAATATTGCATATTCTATAATAGAATTATTTCAAAGTGGTAATTTTAATCTGAAAAGATTAAAACCAATTCCTTTTGATGATTTAAAATTACATTATAATATTAAATTTAAACAAATGAATGGACAAGAAAAAAAAGATTATTTAACAAAATTAAAAGATTTAAGATTAAAACAAAAGGCTGAATTACATAATAGATTAAGAGAATTTAGAGAAGAAGGGAATAATGTATATCTTTTTAAAATTACTAATAATATGAGTGATTTAAATGGAAAAAAAGTTTATCAAATTGATTCTGATTTTAATGATGCTCAAATTCAAACTGCTAAATTTTTAATTTTAAATAATTTGAAATATCCTTCTCTTGATTATTTTAAAAATACATTTTTAGATAATGTTTGGAAAGATGAAGAAACAGGGGAAATTAATTTTTGGACTAAAAATTTTTATTTGAAGTTATTATATGCTGAAAAGAAAAAAGAAGAAAATGAAAATAAAACTGATAATAATTCGAAGAAAAATACAATTAATAATAATAATAATAATACTATTACCAATAATAATGATAGTAATGTCAATAAAAATCAAAATAATAATCTTGTGAATAATGAAGAAAATAAAGAAAATGAAAAAAAAAATGATGTAATAGAAGGTTCATGGATGATAGGTGATAATTTGCTTGAATTTTTTTCTGATTTTTCTTTATTTAATAATATGAATATTTTTAAAAATAATTTGTCTATTGATAATATATGGTATGATTTCCAAAAAAATGTTTATGAGGAAAAAGAATCTTCAACAATAATCCATTTAATTCCTTTAAAAGAAGAATCAAAAGATAAAAAAACAATTTCAAGTGAAAATATAGAAAACAATATTGAGATAAATTTTTCTAATTCGCTATTTGTTGTATTTGAACCTAATTGTGAAAAAAATAAAAGATCAATAAGTTCAAATTTACCATATCAAATAATAAAAAATAATAGTAAAACAAATAAATTTGACTCAGTTCATTTTACTTTAATAATAGAATTGTATTGTATAAATAAAGAAACTAAACAAATTAAAAAAATGGAAAAAAATGAAAAAATATTTTTACAAAACCTTTTTTCTGTTTATGAAATAAATAATTTATCTCAAGAAAATGAATATTTTTTAGTTATTAAAGGTGGATTAACTCCTTTTGGTTATACTTTACAATTCTTTTCTAATATTCATCAATTAGAAAATTATTCTTACTCTAAATTCTTATTAGATTTTAAAAAATATACTCAAAAAAAATTTTCTATTAATCATCCTATTTTACCTAAAAATACTTATTATTTATTCACAAGAATCCAAATTAAATTAAATGATGATAATAAAAAAAATAATAAAGAAAAAGAAAAAAGTATTTCCATTGAAGAAGAAGATAAATTAGTTAAATTATATTCAAATTTTATTGATTTTGAGAATAAAATAATTAAAAATTGTATTGATTTATTTTTAATAAATGGAATAACAAATCATAAAAAAAGAATTTTTCCCAAAAATTATGTAACATTAAATTTCAAAGAATGTGAAATATATTATATAGAAATCTCAATTGTTCCTCCAGGAAATATACCAGAAAATCAAATAAATTTAGAAATTTTATTTGATAATCCAAATATATTAACTGAGCAAATAAATTTAATAGCACCATTTTATATTAGAGAAAAATTTATCCCAAATCGTCATTCAATTGTATTTGATGAAATACTTTTTTCAACAGAAATAGAATTAGCATCTTTAGATATTAATATAGAATATAGACCCAAAATTTCAAAAATTAAAAATAATAATGAAAATGATGCTTTTGAAGAAAATAATGACAATGAAGAAAATAAAAATGAATTACCACCTTTACAAAAAATAAAGGATAATATAAATATGTTATTTGAATTTTCAATTGGAGATAAAGTAATTTTTCAAAAAGATTTTGTAAATCATACTTTAATAAGAAATTTAGGTTTAAAAGGTGAATTATATAAATCATCATCATATAAAAAATTAAGAGAAATTCCTAATTTATATAAAATAAAATGTATTTTACATCCTTATGAAGCACCTTCATATTTATTAAATATAGATGAATATAATAATGATTTTTATTGGCATATTGGAGTTTTTTCTTCAGAACCAATTCAATTTGTTAAAAATACTTTAAAAGAAGATATTGAAAATGATATGAAATTAAGTTGGGAAGAAAATGAACCTGGAAGAGCTGAAAAAGCTAAATTAGCTAGAAAAAAATATTTTGTTATGCAAAAATATGAAAATGGAGAAATGTTAGAACCTGATGAAGATGAATTAATTTTTGGAAAAAATAAAAATAAGGTTGTTATTGAGTCTGATAGTAAATTATTGGTTACTAAAATTCCAAAAAATAATAATAATAATGATATTAATAACAATAATATTCAAAATAATAATAATATTGAGAAAAAACAAGAAAATTTCAATATGAATAAAAGATATCTTCCTACAATAGAAAGTTATAATTCTTTATTTATGAAAAACTTTTATTTATATTCTGTTCAAGATAGAGTTATTCTACATAAACCTTTTGATAATAATAAAAATATTAGAATTGAAGTTAATGAAACTTCAAATTCTCTTCCAAAAATAGATAATAATAATTTTAAAACTGATGAACAAAGAGAAAATGATAAAAAAAATATTGAAGGTAGATATAATGATTATTATAAGCAAATAGAAAATAAAAATAAGAGATTTAATGAAGATATTAAAAAATATGAAAATCAAATTATAAATTTGAATAAAAAATTATTTCAAAAAAGAAAAAAAGTTAGAACAGCAATGGTAAATAATAGACAAAATTTAATCAAAGTTATTGAAAAAAATAACAAAATAAATGATAAATTTTTAGATTTAAAAAATATAGAAAATGAACTGAAAAAAAATAATGATATAGATATTCTAACATTTAATAATTTATATTCATTATTAAAAAATGTAATCGAAATAAAAGATATTAAACCAGAATATAAGAGGATAACTGAATATGTTGTTAATTCTCTTTCAGAAATTAAAACAAAACATATTGAAAAAGCTCTTGAAAAAGGAACAAAAAATCAAAAAGAAACTTTAAAAAAATTATTAGAAGATTTAAAAGACAATATTTTAATTATTGAAAATGAGCAATTAATTCAAGATGCCGAAAAAATAATAAAAATTGGAAAATAAAAACTATAATCTAAGTTAATATATATATATTTATTTGTTGAAGTGTTATTATAAATTTAAAAATTAAAATGTAAAATAATTAAATTTTATTTAAAAAAAGAAAATAAAAAACCTTATCTTCTCATTTTATTTCCAATAATAAATTATTAGAAATAAATAATTTAAAAAAATGTTTTCTGAACAATTTAATAAAAATAAAAGAAAAAAACCAAAAATTTGGGAAATTTTATCTAGAAATGATTCCCAGAAAAAAATAATATTAGGAAATGAAAATTCTTTAAAATCAGAAATAAAAAATAAATCTAATCCCACAATTCATAGAAAAATCATTCCAATATTTATTGATGAAGATGTTAAATTATATCAAAGAGAAGATATTATGCATAAATTTAATGTTTTTCAAAAAGAAAGAAAAAAAAAATATTCTAATAAAGAAATGGATAATATATTTCAGAATTTATTTCATAATAATAAACATAAAAATTTTTCTTTTAAAAAAAAAAACAAAGAGAAAAAAATAATTTCTTTAAAATCACCTTCTTTTAAAAAATATTTAATAACACAAGATTTTGAAAATAAAAACCAAAGTGAATTTCCTTCTATAAATTTATCGACAAATAATAATAATTTCTTTCAATATAATTCTAAATTATCAAATAAAATTGATTTATCAAATGAAGATGAAGATATATATGATTCAGCAGAGACAGATGAAAAAATAATAAAAGGATTAGAAGATAAATATCCTTTTTATAATCATAGAAATGATATAGACAAAAGAAAAGTTCATATTAACAAAATATTTAAAAATCCATCAATATTAGATATTAAATATTTTCATAATGTTGATAAAGTTAAAAGAGCTCATTTTATGGATTTAACTCCAGAATCAATTTTTCCAAATTATATGAATAATAATACTTTAAATAAAACTGTTAATAAATTTAATGAAACTTCTTCCAATAATATTTTTAATAACGGTTATAGAAGTTTATTTAATAGAAGTAGTAAAATAAATTTAAGTGAAAAGAGTAATAATAATAATAATAATTATAACAATGGTATGAATAAAACTATGGGAAAATTAAATTTTAATTCTAGTCAGAAAAATATAAATAATATTAAATTAATGAAATCCACTTCTGGATTTAAATTCTTCAATAATAATGGAATCAATAAAAAAAATAAAGGAAGTGAAATTAATATATATGTAAAAAATATTATAAATTCATTTAATACAATAAAATAAGAATATAAATAATATTTTAATTATAAAAAAAATTTTGTATTTGAGAAACAATAAAAAAATAGCATCTTAAAAATAACAATTTTTTTCTCAAATAATAAAAAATTAATTAAATATATTCCAAATGAAGAAAGACGAAATAAAACTTTTTATAAAAGATGAAATAACATTAAAAGAAAGATTTTATATATTTATGAATTTATTAGTAAATAATCAATCAGAATCAAGAATAGAAAGCTTATTATTTTTTATATTTTTTTATCTTCAAACAATTGCAGGTTTCTTTACAGATAGAGTAGGAGTTTTAAATCCAGATGAATCTACTTCAGATAATATTTTAGTTTCTTTTGAGAAAATTATTAGATTCAAAGATACAGTTAGAGGAAATAAAGATAATTTTGATTTATTTATTTATATTTGGGCAATTGTACTTATTATATTTACTGTAATATTTATTTTTGTTTTAATTCATACAGAAAGAAATAGTTTATATACTTCAAGATATTATTTTGTGAATATTTTGATAAAAATTTCTTATTATATGTTATATAATATTATTCTTGATTTTTTTTCTACTTTATTATGTTTTGGAGCTGAAAAAAGTGATATTGTAAAAGATTATCCTTGTAGTATTGGAGATCATATTGGAATTGTTTTAATTTCATTTTTTTCTACTGTTTATTGTATTTTTATGGTTATTTTTCTTCAAACTTATTATATTGATAGTTTTTATCTCTCTATTAATTATTATTCTCAAATTGCAACAAAATATAATATCTTAATGGCTTTAAATGCAGTTTGTTTTTCAGTGACAAAAAGCTTAGTTAATCATTTAACTACAGAAGTTTTTTTATCTATTAATGTTCTTATAAGTTGTTATTTATTTTATTTCTATTTTCAAAATATTATTTTTTACGACGAAATTTCAAATAAACTGTGTGGTATTTTTCATGTTGTATATATATGGACATCGATATTTTTTTTGATAACAAAATATTTAAATATCTCAGAATTGGGACTTTTATGGATATTAACTTCATTAATAATAGTTTTTATATTTTTTAATATAAAAAAGAAATTTGAAGATTGGATTTTTTGTAAAATTCCATATTATAAAATACAGAATATTAATCATTTATTATATTATTTACGTTCAATAATTACAATGGTAAATACAGGATTAGAAATTCAAACAATAAAAACTCGTTTAACTGGGATAATTCAATTACATATAATTGAATGTCCAAACTCAAAATGTTTAACAAAAACAACTCAAAAAATATATTTACCTTCAAGAAATGAATGGTCAGATAGAACTAAACCTTTTATTACAGATTTTGTTTTTTTAAATAATTTAATTGTTGCTATTATGAATTATTTTATTGCTTCAAATTTTTATTCTCCTGAATTATTAATTAATTTTTCTTATTATTATTTAGAAATTATAGGTAATCTTTGTGTTAGTATTTATTTCTTACATAAAGTTGAATTAATGAAAATGTCACCTCAAGAACTTTTTACTTTAGAAAGATTAAAAATAATGATTTCTCAGAAATTAGTCGAAAAATTAAAAAAAGAAAATGAACATTGTTCAAATTTAGAGGATTTAAATACAACATTTTTTTATAAATATGAATTTTATAAGACTAAATTTTATGAAGAAATAAATAAAGATTTAGAATTAACAGAAGAATTTTGGAAAATATTTTCAAAAAAAGAAAATAAATCAATAATAGATTTTAATCATGTTTTTCATATATCAGAACAAATAATGATATCTAAATCAAATGTAGAAAATATATGGTCAAAATTATATTCATTATATTCAGGAATAAATGAAGTATTTGGTTTTTATTCTGATTATGTTGAACAAATAAATGATGATTCTTTTTTAAAAAGAGAATTAGAAAGTATAAAAAGAAAAAATGAAACAAGTTCAGAATCAATTAATCAAAATTATTATAATTTAATGTTTAAACATGAAACAGGAATTGTAATTTGTAATGGAGATAATGATAAAGAAGGTATAATTGAAAAAGTAAATTTAGAATTTGAAAGAATATTTAAATATACTAATGAAGAATTAATTGGGAAAGATGTTTCTATTTTAATGCCAAAAATTTTTTCTAATCAACATAAAGAATTTATGAAAAATTATATAAATATAGGAGAAAAAACTATTATTGATACTAAAGAACATTTTTCATTTGCAAAAGATAAAAATAATTCAATTATATTTATTAAATTATATGTTAAATTATTTCCTGTTTTAAATGATAGTGTTTTTTTCATTGGTATGATTTTACCAGATAAACTTGATGATTTAATTTTTATTGATTCTAATTTTATTATTCAAGGAATGTCAAAAAAAATTCAAGAAAGATTGAAATTGAAAAATAAAAATTTCTTTAATGATAATGATATTCCTTTTTATATGATTTGTAAAAATTTTGTTAATTTTTATAAAATATTTATGAAGGGTAATAAACAACAAATTTCTGAAGAGAATAATATTATTGATCAAAGTGATAGTATTGCTTTAAGTCAAACTATTATTTATGAAAAAGATGAATTAAATATGGAACAAGAAGAAAAAGACCAACAAGATAATAATATTGAAATTAATGAAAATATTGAATTAGAATATGAAATTAAAATACCTAATTTTATGATGGATTTTCAAAAAAAATCAAAAAGAGATAATGTTATTGCTAAAAATGTAGCCCCTGAAACAATGATTATTGAAAAAAGTAATTTAATTGATAATACCAATATAAATATGAATTTTAATTATAATGATGAACAATCTTTATTAATTCCTAGAGAAGAAAAAAGTAGTTTTTATGAAAAAATGAAAACTGATAATAGTAATATAAGTCAAAAGGAAGATAATAATAATAATAATAATAATAATAATAATAATAATAATAATAATAATAATAATAATAATAATAATAATAATAATAATAATAATAATAATAATAATAATAATAATAATAATAATAATAATAATAATAATAATAATAAT
>JAJJKW010002119.1:0-13474 GCA_023805745.1 Isotricha sp. YL-2021b | reverse complement strand
ATTTTTAAAATTTCTTGTAAAGTATCTTTTTCATTTTTTAAAGAAACAACATCTTTTTTATGATTATTCATTTCATCTGCAACTAATTGAATTTGTTCTTCTAAACTTGCTAATTTTCCTTTTAATGTTGCAGCATTTGCTGAATTTGTTCCATTAAAATTATTTCCTGTTTGAGTTAAATTTCCTAAATTTGATGAATTAAATTCTCCTGGATTTGTTTGATTTGTTCTTTGCATTTGACTTTGATTAAATTTATTTTGACTTGAATTCATTTTTTTTTTTTTTTATTTTTTTTTTTATTCAATTTTTATAGGTTATAGTTTATTTTATTTTTATTTTTTTTATATGTAAAAATAATATATAGAATATATTATAATTTTATTCAATGGGAAATTATTGTTCAAGTTGTTAAGAAAGAAAATGATTTTTTATTTCAAATTTCTAATAATAATAATAATAAAAATAAAATAGAAAGTATAAATCATAATTGTGATAATATTATTAAAAAAGGGAAGAACAAGATAATAAATTATTTAACAACAAAATTCCCTAATTTGGAAATTATTATAAAGGAGATTGTTATCCTTTAATTCCTAAAAAAAATAAAAAATATGATAATAGAAAATATAATAGATTTATCAAAATATTCTGAAATAAAAACAAAAACTTATGAAACAAAACCAATAGAATTTGTGAAATGGAATGAGAAGGAATTTATTATTTAAAAAATGAAAAAGTTTTAGCATGGAATTTGGGAAAAAGAAGAATTAAAAAGAGAAGAATTTTTTTACCAAATGGAGATATTTATGAAGGAAATATCCAAAATTCTTTTTTTAATGGAAATGAAAAATTAATTTGTGAAAATGGAACAATTATTGTAATGAAGAAAAAAATAATTTATTTAAAATATATGTATTGATGGCTCTAAATTTATTGGAATGTTTAATAAAAATAATTTTAATGAAGAAGGAGAATTTTTTTTGGAAAAATGGTTTTTATTATAATGGAAATTTTTAAATGGAAAAGGTATATTAAAAAATGAATCTACAAAATCAGAATTTAATAAGGAAAAGGAATTTTTACTTAATAGTGGAATAATTTGTAATGGAAATTATCATTTAAGTAAAAAAAATGAAGAAAGAAATTATATAGAAAAAAATGGTATAAATTATAATGGAAATTGGAATGATGGAAATCCAAATGGAATTGGAGAATAGAATAATGGAAATAAAATATATAAATGTTATTGGAGAAATGGAGAACCTATTGAAATTCCTTCTTATCAAATAAAAGATAATATATTAAAAAAAAATTTTCTGGAGAAGATTTAAATGATTTATATTTTATACCTCAAAATGGAGATATTGATATTAATTTATTAAGTTATTTAAATAGAGATTTTCAAAAAGGAGATTTTATTCTTGATGATAATTGTTCTTCTATTTTTAATTAGAAATTAATTATTTTTTTTTTCTTATAAATATGAAATTAAATATGAAATAATATAAATTTCTATTATATAATATTACAAATTTTATAAAACCTAATATAAATTTTAAAAAATTATTGTTTCAATTCCTGCAATAAAACCAACAGTACAAAGAAAAGTTACTAAAATAATTGAACAAATATTTTTCCAATGACTTAATTCATAATCATTATTTTTAATATATATCATAGATGGCATTAAAAAAGCAATAACAACTGAGAAAAATCCTCCGAGTAAAGATATATATTTTAAAATATCATTATAAATAGCTCCAATAAAAGTACTTAATAAAACAACAGGAATAGTAACACCTAAATTTAATTTATTTGAAACTTCATTAGTTTTGAAAAAAACTTCAATAAAAGAAATTCTAAATGTATTATAATTAGGAGGAATACTCATAGTTAAACTAATAGTAATTCCAATTTTAGCAATTGTCATAAAAATATCATTTTTAAAAACTCCATTATTTTCTCTATAAATTATAAGAGAAGGTTGATTAATAGGACAAGTTAAAAATCCTGCAATTCCAACAAGAGAATAAATTACTAAATCTAATATTATACTATTTCTAAAAACTTTATTTATTCTTCTAATTGTATTATTTTTTAAAGTTTTATATACTGGAAATGCACCTAAATGACATGTAAAACAATAAAAAACATTTGCAAAACATTGAAATACTGATAAATTATTTTTAAAAGCTGGTTTTGGATTATAATAATTTGGATGTGTTGAAGGATCATCTTTTTTATATTCATTATTTAAAAAATATATAAAAAAAAATGGACATTCTATAATAATAACTATAATAGCATATGATAAAGCAATAATTCCAATCATTGAAGTAAATCTCATTTTACTTAAATCTTTTAATAAACATAAAGGTAATAAAATAAAACTAACAGCAAACATGATAATAAATTTATAAATATTAGTATTCCAAACATTACTTTCAAAATCTTCAAATTTATTATAATTATTAGTTTGAAATAATTCATAATAAACTCTTCCAATAAGAGAATAAATAACAACTTGATAAGAAATTAAAACTCCAAAAATATAAATAACCATAATAGAATCTAAAATAGTAGCAGGAATTTTTCCTAAAGATTCTTTAACAATTCTAGAATAGTCTTTTTCTTTTGAATTTCTTGAAGCATGAATCATACAAGTAAGTGACCAATAAGCACAAGAAGCTCCAAAAAATAATAAAAATACTCCAAAAATTAATCCCATTTGAGCAAAACGAATTGGAAGAGAAAAACATCCTGTTCCTATTGCTACTGCTGTTATAGCAAATACTGATCCTCTTAAACTTCCTTCTTTCATTGGACTAAAATATCTCTCCCATTTTGTCCTTTTTCTTCCTATTTCTCCTATATTGCCCTCTGAATCTTCTAAGTCACTTACTAGTGGGGTCTCTTTTTCCTCCATTTAATTAATGTTTTATTTTGATATTTGATAATTTTTTAAATGTTTTTTTTTATTTCAAATATAAATTAAATTATTTTCTTTTTTTTAAATAAATTATAATTTTTTGGAGGAATTGATTTATTGATGAAAAAATTTAGTTTTAATATTTTTAAATAAAGATTATTTAATTATTTTTTAAAAAAAATTGATTTCAATTTTTAATATCCCAAAAATATTATCCTTATTTACCATATATTTAATAAAATAAATTATTATAATTGATAATAGATAATTAAGTTCCAACAAAGAAATGGATTCCTGTTATTAATAAAAGAAAACTGAGAAAAAAAGGAATTATCAAAATGAAGAAAAATAATTATTCAAAAAATAAATAATAAATAAAATATTAAATTGCCTCAAAAAAATGAGACAACTTCTTTTAATATTGTATTATACATAAAAAGAAAAATTCAAAAAAAAAATAAAACATTGTTTCATTTTTATATTTTTTTGTTTTATGACACATTTTAACTTTTAGATGAATCTATTTCTATCATTAAAATTAAAAAGTTTAAATAAATCTATTTCATTCAAGATTTATTTTAAATTGAAAGGTAAAATTTTTAAGGTATTGATTCATTTTTTAGATAAATATTAAAATATTTTTAATTTTTCCTACAATCTAAGTTGATTTTACCACATGATTAATTAACATTATATTTTTTTTTTAATATTTTTTTATTTTTTCCAAAATATAATAACTATTATATTTTTTCAATTATTCTTTGTTCATTAGAAAAATGAAAATGTTTTAGATTTTTTTTTGGTAAGTTTTCTTTTTTTAAAATTAAATAGGTTTGACAATAGTTTTTAATGAATACTTTTTTAAAAATCATTAAGAAATATTTTACTCAAATAATTTTTAAAATTAAATAGTAATTATTTAGTTAATTCTTCAATATCTTTTTTAAATTCACTAACTATTTTATCATAATTTAAATCAGGAATATTTTCATTTGCATTTTCAAAACTGTTTATTATATTATAAATTTGAAAATCTTTTAATTTATTATTAACTTCTTCAAAAAAATTTTCGTTAGATTGAATTTTTTCTCCTATTTCTATGATAGAATCAGTAACTTCATTTATTGTAATTTCTGGGTTTTTCCCTCTACAAAAACAACATAATTTTGATCTAAATAAATGAATAATTCCTTCATCATCATCATCAGGAATTTTCTCATCATTACTTATTTCTGAATAAAAATGAAAAAAGTATTTTAATCCATATTTATTTTTTTCATTATTATGTAAACTAAATAAAATAATAATGAGAAAAATCAATATAAAAATGCATATATATAAAATTGAATCATTTAAGTACATAAAATCGTGTTTTTTAATGTATGATTCACTAATTTGATGGATTATATAATATAAATAATCTTTTTTAAATTTATCATAGTATAATTTATCATAACAATTTAAAATAATAATAATTAGAATAGAAATTACTGATAATATTCCCCATGAAAAAGTATAATAATTACTTATTGGAAGTTTACTTTCACTTAAAATAGAATCCAAAATAATATATAATATAATGTTAATAAATGCAATTAGAGAATAAATATTTTTTCCTAAAGAAAACCTTTTTAATTTTATTATAAATTCAATATCTTTCTTTCTAGAATAATTATCAAGATTATTATTTGAAATATATGTTCTACCATATAAATAAATATATTCCATATTCTCTAAATCTTTTATTTCATCATTAATATTATTTTGGGCTAGAAAAACACCAAATGATAAAAAATCTAAATTTATATAAGAAAAATCTAAAATTTTATCTTTACATTTATTTTGAGTAAAAAAAGAACTAATATCTTTATTAAATTTTATATTACTACAAGGACCAAAATGATCGCTAACACTAAGATCAACTAAAATTTTTCCTTGAGTAAATTTATTCGAATAATAAAGATAAGATGAATCACTAAATTTTAATCTTTTAATATCTTTTATATTTGAATTAAAAGGTTTTTTTTTTGATGAAAATTCAAAATAATTTATTGGGCATTCTTCATTATCAGGATAATATAAATTATTTCCAAAACTATCTGTTCCACAAACTTTATTGTTTTTTTGTGTAAATGATTTAAAATAATTAGTTTTAGATTTTCTTTCTATTTTAAAAATTTTTCCCTTCCATTTAAAAAAATTCTTATTTTTATATTTTGCTAATACAGCAATATTTTTTTCATTTGAATCTTCACTTTCTATTAATGAGATATTAGTTATAGGCATTTGATTCCAATTTTCATATATGTCTTTAAAATATCCATCATTATATTCTTTCATTCCTAATAAAACACAAACTAAAATAAATGATACAAATATAGGAATAATTAATATTGTCAATAATTTATAAAAAATATTCATTTTTATATAAAATAATAAATCCCAAAAATTGATATTCATACATTTTATTTTTAAATATACTCAATTTAAAAATAATTTTTAAAAAATGGGTTTATAAATTTTTTTCAAAAAAAACATGAAATAATATCTCAAGCTCATTTATAAATTCAAAATTCTATCTAATTTTCATAAACATTACATAATGTATACTCTTTACTTTTATATTTAAATGGAATTTTTTTTCAAACAGAAAAATATTTTTTAAATTTATTTAATGTTTTTTTCTAATAACTATATAATTATTAATAATCTAAAATAATTTATTTTATCTAAATATAAAAATAAATACTTAATTTTTTTAATAATAAGGTATTTATTTAAATGTTTTATAGACAATGCATTTATTTAATTTTCTTAGTAATTTGTTAAAGAAAATCATAATTGTTACAAATTTTTTTTGATAAAATATTTAAAATTTATTTATTTTTTTATTTTCTAATTAGTTTTTTTGTTTTTTATTTAATCTCTTTCATTTAATAATTAAACATTTAAAATCAAAATAAATTATTCTTTATGAAATATATATATTATTTTTAAAAAAAATTAATTAATATTGAATTATTTCGTTTATTAACTAAAATTAATTAAATTCTTTAAAAAAGTTATAATAATTACAAATTCCCTATATAAGAATCTTTATTTGGATTTTTGATTTTGAAAAACTTTTTCTCATAATTCATGAAGTAAAGAAAAGGAATTAATAATTATTTTTTCTTAAAAATTAAGACATACAAATAAATAAAAATGAATTAACAAATTTAAAGAAATTTTTAAATTTAATAATCTGGATGAAGTTTAAATCTATTTTTTTTGTCAAAATCAAAGCAATATATAATTAAAAAAAACTAATTCAAATGATATTATATAAATAAAATGGATAATGAACAATATTTATAAAATACATGAAACATTAAAATTTAATAAAATTTATCTAACATATAAGCAATAATATTTTAAATATAATATATCTTTTATTGTGAAATAGTTAAAAAAGCGAATAATTCTAAAAAAACAAATCCCAAATTATATTTTTTAATAATAATTGTAATTTCTAAGAACTAAATAACTTATGATTTATGATAGGTTACTGAAATATTAATTTTGTTTTTGAATAATTTTAATTTTTCTAAAAAATTTTTTAAATATGAAATAAATGAGTGTATCCAATAGTAAAATATTCATATTTTTGAAATCATAAAAACATTTGAAAATTATGTGGAAAAAATAAATAAAAACTCAAATTTTTTTTCTCAATTAAAGTTTTAAAACATAAATTATAAAAAATTTAACATAAAAATTGTTTATAAATAAAATGATATGGAATAAATATGAGAAAATAGAAAGATTAGACAATAATGGAAATGTAATAAAAGCAAAAAATAAGAAATCAGGTGAATATGTTGCAATAAAAGAAATTAGAAAAGATAAAAATTTGAATATTAATCAAAATTTTGAAAAAAAAGAATTAAAGGAACTATTGAAATTAAAAAATTCAATTAATATAATTGAAACTTTTGATGAAAACAATTATTATTATATAGTAATGGAATATTGCTTAATAAATTTAGATGAATATATGAAAATTAGAAAAGAAGGATTATCTATTAAAGAAATAAAAGAAATTTTATTTCAATTAAATAAAATATTAAAAGAATTAAATAAAGGAAATATTTATCATAAAAATTTAAAATTGTCAAATATCTTTATATCGATAGATAATATGGAAGGAATATTGATTAAATTATCTGATTTTTATTTAAATAAAGATAATGATTTATTTACAAATAAAAATGATATATGGGATTTAGGAGTAATAATTTATTATATGATATTTAAAGAATTCCTTAATAAAGAAGATAATATAAATATAAATATTGAATTAAAAAAAACTGGTAATGTTGAATTAGATGATTTATTACAAAAAATGTTGATTTATAACGAAAATAAAAGAATTTCATATGATGATTATTTCAATCACTTTTTTTTTAAAGATTTTATTAATCATAAAAATATTAAATTTCCTGAATATACATTTAATTTTATTCATGAAGAAATGAAATTTAAATGTAAAGATTGTTCACATTTTATTTTGTTTGGAATATTATATGAAAATGATGAAATAAAAATTGAATCTAGATGTGAAATAGGGCATTATAATATTGAAAAATTAGAAGCTTTTTATATAAGAAATTTAAATAATTCTTCTCAATCAATATCTTTGAATGAAAAAGAGACTTTTTATTGTTTTGAATGTAATAAATATTTAAATTCAAAGGAATTATTAAAAGAACATGAACATAAAAACATAATGTTAATTCCAAAATTTGAGAATTTTTGTTTTAAACATAATAAAAAATTAGATTATTTTTGTAAACAATGTTTATTTCATTTATGTAAAGATTGTAAAAATGCTCATTTAAATCATGAAATTATTGATATTAATACATTTAAATTAAGTAACGATGATGTTATAGAATATGAAAAAAAATTAAAACTAATTGAAATTAATTATAAAAATTTTATAGTAAAAACTAAAAATATTTATGATGAATTTGTAAAATATCAAATTAATTTTATAAATATAATAGAAAGATTTATAAATATAAATAAAACAGAAATTAAATTATGTTATAATTTAATTAACAATTATAAAAAACTGGAGAAAGAAAATAATTTAAATTATGAAATAATTGAAAACATCAAAAATCTTTTTAATTTTAAATTATTAAATTGTGAAATTGATAAAAATTTTCATATTTTAGCAAAAACACAAAAATATTATTCATTTATAAACAACTGTTATAATTCAATTCTTGAAAAATCAAAGGAATTAATAAATATAGATTATAAAATAACAAATGATGAAAAAAATTTTTTATTTAAACAATTTAAACCTTTAAATGAAGATAAATTAGAATTTATTGAAAAACATGATGAAGATAGAGGATATTATTATTATGGTGAAATTATTAGAGAAAATGATAAAATAAAAAAGAATGGAAGAGGTATTAAAATATATTATGATGGAGGAGGAAAAGATTTTGGATATTTTAAAGATGGAAAAATGAATGGATATATATTATCTTTTTATAAAGATGGAAGTATTCAAAAAGGAAATAAAAAAGAAGGTTTAAATGAAGGATTTCATTTATATAAATATTCTGATGGTTTAATAATGAAAAACTTTTATAAAAATGGTTTAAAAGAAGGATTTAGAATATTATATTACCCAAATGGAGATATAGAATTTGAAGAATATAAAAAAAATTTGACTTTAGGATATTGTATAAAATATCCTTTAAATGGTGAAAAATATGAAGGAGAAATAAAAAATAAAAATAAAAATGGAATAGGTATTTTAACAACATTTCGTTCAATTTATGAAGGAGAATGGAAGAATAATAATGAAGAAGGAATAGGAAAAAGAATATGGATAAATCCAAAAGAAAAATATGAAGGAGAATTTAAAGATTCTAATTTACATGGTTTTGGAATATATTATAATGAAGATGGTTCAAAAGATTATGAAGGACAATATGAAAATGGATTACATAATGGATATGGTATATTTTATCATCAAAATGGAAAAAAAGGTTTTGTTGGTTTTCATAATAATGGAATTATAAATGGTTTTGGTTCTTGTTATTATTCTGATGGTTATAGATTTTATTTAGGATATTTTAATAATGGAAAAAAAAATGGATTTGGGATTTATAAAGAAAAACCTAATTTAAAAAAAATTGGAAATTGGAAAAATGATAAAATTGAAAATGGTTATTATGTTCATTTTAATTCTAATGGTTCTTCTTATAGAGGATTTATTAAAAATAATAAATTTTATGGTTATGGTATTTATAAATCAGATAATGGTGATATTTATGAAGGAGAATTTATTAATGATAAAAGAAATGGTTATGGAATTTATATATATAATGATGGAAGAATTTATAAAGGAAAATGGAAAAATGATGAAAAAGAAGGATTTGGAGAAATGATTATTGTTGGAGGAAGAATTTATAAAGGAGAATGGAAAAATGATTTACCTAATGGATTTGGAATGGAAAGTTTTGATAATTCAAATAATTTTCAATTTGGATTCTATGAAAATGGAGAGTTAAAAGAAAAATTTTAAAAGAATTTATCATTTAAACAATTATAGTATTTAATCATTATTAATTGATATATTATTTATTTTTTAATTAAAATTTACTTTTAGTTTAATATATTGAATTCATTTTTTCCAAAAATATTTAAAATTTTTAAATTTGTTGAAATTTATTTAAAAATAGGAAATGCTTGGAAAAAAAAAAAAAAAATAAAAATTAAAATATCATTTATAAAAAAATTTTGAATTCAATAAATATAAATATAAAGCAAAAATATTATTTATTCCATGATAAATTTAAATAACTATTTAAATAGTTTATAGGTTTTTCAAAAAGTTTTTCTTCCCAAAAATAAATTAATAAATTTTTATTTTTTTTTCAAAATGTTAGAATATTAATAATTATATTTAAATACTTCATTTTTATATGTAAATTTTAATTTATCAACAGAGAACCTTAGTAAATATGGGAATCTTTCTACAAGAGGAATGATATTATCCAAACTCATTAATGAATGATAAAAGTTCTTTATATTATTTAAAAAATCATATTTATGTATCTTTTTAAGAATAAAAAATGGGAGAATATATGAAATAATTGAAAAATTGAATTTTTGCTCTTTAATTATTTTATAAGTTAGATAATTATATGTTAATTTATTATTTTGTTTTTGAATTTTTCCTTTTTTAATTTCAATTTTATTTTTGCCTAAAATTAAATACTGGTCAGAATAAATAGATTTATTATTATTAGGAAAAATATTTATTTTTGTACCAATTAAAACACTATTATTCATTGTAGTATAATTTAAAGATTTAATACTAATCAAATTATTTGTTAAATTAGAGATAAAACTTTTTTGGGTTAAATAACAAGTTATATATTGGAAAATTTGAAAAATAAAAGTTAATATACCACCTATATTGGAAAATACGTCAAATATATTATTATATTTTCTATGATATTCAATTTGATAATCAGCACAAGTAAATACTACTTCTATTTGGATATTTAAAGATTCAGTTTCAATAGTATCCATTGAAAAACTATCAATTTCTCTAAATTCAAATTTTTGTTTATTAGATAAAATCAACCCAGAATCTGAAAAATATTCACTTTTAATAAAATCAAAAATATATAATTTTCTTAAATTTAATGAAATTGAAAGATAATTAGTTCTTAATTCTCTCTTTATAGGATTAGAAACATTGTAATGATTAGGAATTTCTTTTAAAAAATAAAGAGATAAATGAGTATTATTATTTAAAATATTATTAATTTCATTTTCAGAATAACAATAATTATTATTTTCAGAAGAATTAGTACATTTTTCAATATCAATAATTAATATAGTAAAACCTCTTTTTGCATCTCCATATCTTCCTTGAATAAATAAATTTTGCTCTTGTTTAGGACACAAATATTTTTCAAATTCAAATCCATCAAATAAAGACATATCATAATATTGTTGAGAAATATTACAATTATCAAATTCTATTTCATTTTCTTTTAATTCAAGACCAATAAAAGAATCATTATCAGGAATTGGAGAAATTGTTCTTTTTTTCATTGTAATTTTAAAATATTTTTCATTAATTTCAATAGGTAATCCTCTTAAATCAGATAAACCTAACATTATTGGTGAATTTGTAAAATTAATTGTTTTTTCAATATTTAAATCTTTTTGATTTGAGATAACTGTGAAATTTGAAAATCTAATTAAATCAAGACCATATTTTATAATAATTACTATAGTTATAATTATTGATAAAATACTAAAGAATATTCCTATATATGAATTAAATATTAAATCATTTTTATATCTTATTGAAAAATTTAATCCAAAAAAATTCAATTTAGATAGTTTTTTTAAACATTTATTAGAATTATCTAATGTTTCCATTTTTATTTTTAAAATTTGAGTCAATTTAAAAAAAATAAAATATTTTAAAATATAAAAAAATGTTGATCGTAGTAATTAAAATAAATAGAAAGCAAAAAATTATATATATGAATATATAAATAAATAAATTTTATTGATTTAAATTTATTTTTAAAGTAAAAATCACAAAAGAAAAGGTTAAATTTAGTCAGTGTTTTAAAATAAAGTTTTAAGAAGAAAAATTATTCATTTTATGAGCAAGTTTTTAATAATTTTAAAGAAGAAAAATGTGAAAAAAATTTGATTCATATTTTATTTTCTAAAATTTATTCTTTAATCTCAAATAAATAATTTAATTATTCTTTTACTAGAATATCACTTTTTATTTTGTTTTAGAAAATAAATTAAAATTGAAATGGATTGTTACTATTAATTACATAAAATAGAATTGAAGATAATTAAGGAAGATTAAAAAATATAATGTTAATTTATAATAATTCTTTAAATAAAATAAATTTTAATAAAAAAAATTTATTATTTTAAAATAATAATATTTAATAATTATTTAAAATGTTTAAAATATTTTGTAACAGAAAAATTTTCTTTTTCAGGAACATTAATTTCTTCATTTATATCAATTTCAAATTTCAATAATTCTGAATTAAATTTTTGCCAAAGTGAAACATATTTAGATTTGTCATATTGTGCATAAGCATCAATTGAAACACTTTTATCAGAAATATTATAATAAGGATTAATTCCTATTTTTCCAGCTCCAAGTACACCAGATAATTCTCCTTTATATAAATTATTAAAATTAGTTGAAATATTAACACTTAATGAACCAGTTGAAAAAACATTTACATCAAAATTATATAAATTATCATCTTTAATAGGAGTAATAGAATAACCATATTTCATATTATTTGCAACTGTTTTAAGATTAATAGTTAATAAAACTTCTTGATTTTGATTATATAAATAAATTGGTTCAAATGTTTCTGTAACCATATCTAATAATTGATTATTATCAGATAAAGTTTTTAATTTTCCTAATAATAAAGAAAATTCTCCATCTAATGCATCTTTAATTGATTGATTAATTACTTTTTTAATTGAATTCCAACCATATTTAACATTATTTGTAATTGAATTGACAGTATCATCTATTCTTTTTGCTTGATTAATTAAGAAATTATTTATATAACCTTTAACTTGTTCAGATTGAATTTTATAATAATCTGTAAATGTTCCAAGAGAAGTATATTCTTTAATTAAATATTCATATCTATAAAAATAATCATCTAAATGAGAAATAGATGACTTTAATTTATTATAGAAACTACCTTCTTTAGTTCTAATTCCAACGAAATTATCATTTGTTAGAATAGTATGATTAAATTCTTTATATTGATTGTAAATGAAATTAATATATTCATTAACTTGATTTAAATTATATTCTTTTAAATTTCTTCTTTTAGATTTTATATTAAATCCTGTTACTGAAATATCTTTACATGCATCAATAAGTAAATTTCTCATTTGTTTATCAAAAATATCCCCAATTGACCAACTAAGAAGATTCATTTCTGTGACTAAAGAATTATTAACTCTAATAACTTTTTCACTAATATTATTATCTAATAGATCTTTAACTGTTTTTAAAACATCTTCCTTTTTATAATTGTCCATTGCATTTTTAACTTGTTCTTCTCCAATTTGAACTTGATAATCAAAACCATTTCTAATACTTACAATTTGATTCAATAATTTCTCTTTGAATAAATTTTCTATATTTGTAATTTTTTCTTCATTAACTTCAAAAGTAAATACAATATTAGATTCATATACAACATTAGCATATTTATTATATGTATTAATTGTTGTTGTTACATCTTGAGAAGTTTCAGATTGTGATTTTTTTCCAACGGTATTACGAATTAAATCATGATATTTTAATAATAAATTTGAAATTTCTTGGAATTGAGAATTCATTTTAGATTTATATGATTCTTTAACATTATTTAATGATTTTAAATCTAACATTTCTTTTAAATATGAAGTTAAATTTGCCTTAAAACCTTCTGGAAATATTTT
>JAJJKW010002118.1:0-13477 GCA_023805745.1 Isotricha sp. YL-2021b | reverse complement strand
CGCCGTCAAAGGCCATAGCTTTATCCAGGTCATAAGATTTACATAAATCTCTTGCTTCAAAAATGGTCATCGGATGGGCTGTTGTCACGATGAATATATGGACTTCCTGCCCTTTTAAACCTATAAGTGTTCTTGCGGTTTTGTGTAAAACTGATGCGGATTCGCGAACAATTCGGCCTTCTTTGTTTTTTACTATGAAAAATTGTTCTTCGAGTCTTAAATTTGGGAGCAATTGAGGTCCTCCTTGTGCAGATGTTTTGATCGAACATAGAAAATCAACTTTTGCATTATGTTCTGCTATTTCATATTTTAATTTATTATCGCATTCAAGGATTCTAAATTCTGTACGGTTGAGAATCGATTTTAAGTTTTTTCTCAGAACGGGGTTCATCATAAGATTCTTATTAAATATTGGATCTTCAACTATTTGATAATCATTAACAATATAAGAAATTGTTTGTTGGTTTTTGGGGTCAAAGAAGCCGGTATTAATAGTTAACTGAGAACGTCCTCCATTATGAGCCTCTTTGTTTGTAATTAAGTTTGAAGATGAAACAAAGGATATTTTCTTTTTAATTTTATCGCCAGTTATTACAATATGGTATACACCGTTTTCATAATTGACATCAATTGGTGATGCAATAACGCTACTGCATATTAATATTGTGAGTAATAACAAAATAAACAAACGTTTCATAATTATAAATCCTTCGATTTGTAAAAAGCTATAATAGCACCTAAAAATGCAAACGGCGGTAATGCTGCCGTTATAAGAGGGTGAAGAACTCCCTTTTCTGCAAGATAATCAAAGAACGGCAATGTTACATAGTATGCAAAAATAAAACCTATAGCAATAACGAAACCAATAAGTCTTTGTTCTCTTGGTTTTGAAAATCCCAGAATTGCTCCAAGAACTGCAAGTAACATACAAACAAAAGGATGCAGATACCTTTGCAAATATTTATTCAAATATAGTCTGTATTCTTCATCCAAGTTTTCCTTCTTTAGCAATTTTACGTATTGTCTTAAGTTTTTGTTATCAATGTCTCTATCACGCTTCGTGGAATTAATCATTATTGTGTAGGCATTCTTAGCGGGTTCTCCGATAAGGATATTTTGTGTTTTGAATTTTTGGATAAGATTAAAAATTCCGTTATCATCAATATTATATACAGTGATATCGTTTAAAACCCAACAAGGGTATCCTTCCTTAGTTTTCCCTATCTTTCCTGTATCTGCTATTAGGACTTTCTCCAGTCCGTGTAAATCTTTATATATTTGATTATCAAAGTCCATAACAATTACATCATACATTTTTTCATTATAAAATTTAGAAACAATTACCGCCTCTTTCGGATGATTGTTGTCATCTTTTCTTGTATATATAAATTGAGTCAAAGAGTTTGTTCCTTTTACCGACTGTAATTTTTGACATGAATAAGGTATTAATTTGTCGTAGGTAATGAAACAGAGTAAGGTTATTATTGAGCTAAAAACTAACAATGGAGCAATAATACGCTTAAAAGATATGCCCACGGCTCTAAATATAGTTAACTCCGAATCCTTGCTCAACTTATCGAAGGTAAAAAGAGTGCCTAAAAGTAATCCCATAGGAAAAGCTTTACCTAATATTTTAGGTATTTCACACAATAATATTAATATGCCGGTTTTAACTGATGTTTCGCCTGTTAATATGTGCTTAATTACTTTTAATAAAATTTCAGGAGCTATCCAGACTATTATAAACAAAAGAATAGCAACTAAAGTGGCTCCGAAAACCTGTCCAAATATGTATCTGTCGTATACAGTTATACGTTTTAGCATACTATAGTTGAAAATCCTTTCCGAGATAGAACTCTTTTGCAATAGGGTCATTTGCAACATCAGCGCTCTTGCCCTGAATTTTTATCTTTCCATCAAATATAACGTAAGCTCTGTCTGTAATAGATAAAGTTGCTTTTGGATTATGGTCTGTAATCAAAACGCCTAATCCTTTTTCTTTTGATATTTTTTTAATATTTTCTTTAATATCCCCTATAGCTATAGGATCAATACCGGCAAAAGGTTCATCAAGTAGCATAAAATCAGGACTTGCGGCAAGGGCTCTTGCAATTTCTACACGACGTCTTTCACCGCCTGAAAGCGCTATTGCGGGGTATTTTCTTAATTTTACCACTCCAAACTCATTTAATAGTTCTTCCAACTTACTTTTCTTTTCATTTACGGTAAGTTTGTCATTCATTTCAAGTACAAGCTGAATATTTTCTTCTACAGTAAGTTTTCTGAATATAGAGTTTTCCTGTGGCAAGTAGCCTATGCCGGCTTTTGCTCTAAGATTCATCGGAAGGCTTGTGATGTCCTGATCATCAATATAAACTGTTCCCATATTTGGCTTTATGAGTCCTACAATCATATAGAAAGTAGTTGTTTTCCCCGCGCCGTTAGGACCTAAAAGACAGACGACCTCGCCTTTTTCGACATAAAAGGATACATCATTAACAACACATCTGTCACCATATATTTTAACGAGATTTTTGGATTCAATCTTCATAAGCACCCCTCACTACAATATATGATACAACAAATATTGAGCAGAATTGTAAAGTTTTGTAAACTTTGCAATTAAAAAAGGCAATTTTAAAAGGCAAAAATACTTTATATACATGTAAGGTTAAAAAAGGTTAGTTTATACAAGTTTACTAGGAGGTTGTTATGATTCTCGGCATAACAGGAATATCGCCAATAGGTTTAGGATTAGGCTCAAGTGCATTCGGTGACTACAGCGGTTATATGCCATCATCCATGGGATTACCAGGCACTGGTGGGTACGGTTCAGGAGTGGGCACGGATGGAATGCTCGGGATGAGTAACCCTGGAATGGGCGGCATGATGGGCGGTCTGATGGAGTATCAGATGTACATGCAAAAGCTACAGAACCAATTGGATTTAGAGAATTTAAATCACACGAATGCGATGCATACAGGTATGGTGCAGAATCAAGTAAAGGCGCATGAAGAAACTCTAGCTGGTATAGTTGAGCAGTTAACGACAGATGCGGCGGTTCAGTCAAGAATTATGACAATGCACGATAAAATTCGTGAAGGCGACCAAAAAGGTGTAATGCAGGAGTATGACAAATTAAAAGACAGGGTTTATGAAACATTTGATAAAGAAATCGCAGCTAAAGGTATTTCAATCGGGCGAGCAGATGAAGCAAGACGAATTATAGAAATGATTTACGGTAATATTGTAAGCAGCACTGCTCCGGATGGACAAACTCATACGTTGAGTGGTGATATTGAAAGATATTGCGATAATGCATTCATGTCAGGTATTGTAGGTGGATTCAGAGGTCAAGGAAATAGAAATTATAAAGATGAAACAATAAATCATATATACGGTAAACGTATAGATAATTATGAAAGCAAACAATATCAAAGAAAATTGGGTAAACTCGTTGGTACAATCGGCTCAGGCTTTAGAGATATTGGTGAAGGTATAGTTATCGGTGGCGGCACATACGCAGCAGGTTTGTCTGCAGCAGCAGTAATAACCAAACTGGCAGGCGGGCACCCAATCCAAAATTGGAATTGGAAATTCCTCGGTAAAGGAGTTGGGGTTGCGGCTTTAGTTGGAACAGCACTGGTTCTTGGTTCTGATATATACAAACGTGTTACAAGAGACAAATCTAATAGCTAATTAAAAGTTGTATAAACTAAAACCTATAAATTAAAAAGGGGTCTTTGGAAACGAAGACTTCTTTTTTAATTTCATCTTGACAATATTGATTGATATCATATTATATTAGTATCCCATTGGGGTGTCGCCAAGTGGTAAGGCAGCGGTTTTTGGTACCGCCATCTCGTTGGTTCGAATCCAGCCACCCCAGTTTTAGAACTCGTCTTAGGGCGAGTTTTTTGTTTGAAGAAAATCTAAACGAAACAAAGTACTCCGCAAAGAGCTTTATTTTTTGTGTGTTTTAAAGTAATTGTCCCACCAAGCATTCACGGAATCCTGCCATGCCAAGAAGTCTTCTTCATATATAGGTCCGTCATAGCCTGGTTTGTCCCAATATGGAGTATGTGCTTCATCCCATTCTTCAAACGCAGCCCAGGCGGCGGAATCTATCTTGGGTTGGCTGTAAATATGTTCTTCAACTTGTTTCATTCTGTCTTGTTTCAGATTTCTTTGACAGCTCTGTGGCGCCACAAGTAAAGCAAAAGCTGCAAATATCGATAAAAATAAATTTTTAATATTACCTTTGTTTTGAATTTTTGGCTGCTTAATGTTTGATGTAACTATATTTGTATTATAGATTGCTCGTTTGAAACTCTGTTGTCTGTTGTTTAAATCACGTTTGTAATTGGTACCTATTGCTGAAACTTGCATATTTCCCCCTCAAAATTTAAATTTACACTAGTATTAAACCGCAGGAAAATATTTTTTGCTAGTTTATTTTACACTTTGTTACATGCGTGGTATCATTTTTCTATGTTAAATCTGTATATCACATCTCCAAATAGCAAAGAAGGTAAATCATTTATTACAGCAGGTTTGGCTGCAACTATGCAAAGTCTAGGGTATAGAACTGCCGTTTATAAACCATTTCAAACAGGAGGAATTGAAATAAACGGTTTTATGCAATCACCTGATTTAACTTATGTTAAAACACTTGATCCATATATAGAAACGCATTTTTCTTATCTATACAAAGACAAAGGAGATCCTCTATCTGTTTCCGAAACCGAAGGAAATGAAATAGATTTGGACTTTGTTTTCAAAGATGCAAAAAAGTTTGCAATGTCATCAGATTGTATATTACTCGATGGAGAGGGCGGTATCTTGAGTCCTATTGCACCCAAAACACAAAATATTGATTTGATTAATAAATTGCAAGTGCCCATTTTATTTGTAGTTAGTCCGAATGCTGATTCTATGAACAATATATTGCTTTCAATTGATGCCGCTCAACAGAGAAATGCCATTGTAAATGGGGTTGTGATCAATAATATTAAGGATGGCGAAGACAATAAAATCGTTACTAACTTAATACGTATAATAGAAGAATATTCTGATGTTAAAGTTCTTGGAATGGTTCCGAATATGGGAAATAATGTTTCTCCAGAGGATTTAATAACCGGAATCTTAAATGGAGTTGATATCGAAAGTGTATTTGACGTTAAAATATCAAAATTGGAGTTAAACTAGTGATTGTAACTGGCGGTAAATACAAGGGTAGACGAATCATTGCTCCGGATGAAAATATTACACGCCCAACACTTTCTAAGGTCAGAATGGGAGTTTTTAACACGCTTTATTCCCTGATTGGTGATTTTGACGGCAAGTCTTTTTTTGATGCATTTGGTGGTTCAGGAATAATGGGAATAGAAGCGTTATCAAGGGGGTTTTCTGAAGTTATTATTTGTGAAAAAAATCCCAAGGCTGCCCAAATTATTAAAAAGAACTATTCAATGATTGGGATTTCACCGAACTTTTATAGTGGGGATTGCCGTAAATATATTAAGAACAGTGATATAAGTTTTGATGTTGTATATATTGATCCCCCTTATATGAGCGGAATTTATGAAGAAGTATTTAGTTTGTTACATGGTAAAGTTAACCTTGTTATAGCTGAACACTCTGAAAATATTAACTTTGACGGTTTTAAATTGATAAAAACCAAAAACTATGGCGGGAAAAAAGTTTCATTTTATACACCGAATTCTACGTTTTGATGTATTTTAAACCTGTTTGTATTAAAATGTTTGTAATATAATTTAAGTGTATTTAATACAAGAAAAGAAAGGATGGGCAAATGGTAAATTTAGACAAAATTATGAAACCGAAATCCATTGCCGTTGTTGGTGCTTCAACAAAAGAGCATACTATCGGTTCCGACATTATGAAAAGATTACAGGAATACAAATTTAAGGGTAATATTTATCCTATCAACCCTAAGGGTGGTATTATTGAAGGTCTTCAAGCATACACTTCTGTTCTTGAAGTCCCTGGAGAAATCGATTTAGCTATTATTGTTGTTAATGCTAAATTCGTTCTCGATACAATTGATCAATGCCACCAAAAAGGTATAAAAGGTCTTTGCGTTATTACTGCAGGATTTAAAGAAACAGGTGCAGAAGGCGCTGAACTTGAAAAAGCATTACTTTCAAAAGTTCAAGAGTATGGTATGAGATGTGTTGGTCCTAACTGTTTAGGTGTTGTTAACACATTACCGGAAGTTTCTATGGATGGATGCTTTGCTGAAAGTCTTCCTGAAAGAGGACATATCGGTTTTGTTTCTCAATCAGGCGCTTTAGGTGGCGGTATTTTGAATATTTTAAAAGATCTTAACCTAGGTTTTGCACAATTTATTTCAATTGGTAATCAGGCAGATGTTAACGCTGAAACTGCTATTGAATACTGGGAAAATGATGATGATGTTCAGCAGATTCTTCTTTATATGGAATCAATTCAGAATCCTGCAAACTTTAGAAAATTAGCTACAAGAATTTCTAAAAAGAAACCTATTTTGGCTCTTAAAGCAGGTCGCTCAGCTGCAGGTGCAAGCGCAGCATCTTCTCACACAGGTTCTTTGGCTGGTGCGGACAAAGCTGCTAACGCACTTTTAGGTCAGTCGGGTGTAATCAGAGAATACTCTTTGAAAAACTTGTTTGCTACAGCAAAAGTTTTTGCGAATTGCCCGATACCAAAAGGCGATAGAGTTGCTATTATTACAAACTCCGGCGGCCCTGGAATTATGGCAACAGATGCTGTTTGCGAATATGGTATGCAAATGGCTAAAATTTCTGATGCTACAAAAGAAAAACTCAGAAGCTTCTTACCTTCTGCAGCATCAGTTAAGAATCCTATAGATATGATTGCATCAGCTCCTATCGAACACTACAAACAAACACTGGAAACAGTTATTGCTGATGAAAATGTCGATATGATTATGGTTATCTACTTGCCGTTCTTGGGCTTGAAAGATATTGATGTTGCTAAAGCTGTAATGGAAATCAAGGCTCAATACCCGCACAAACCGGTTATCGGTGTCTTTATGACTAAGTCTGAATTCTTTACAGCATTATCAGATATGGATGTTAATATGCCGTTCTTTATGTACGCAGAAGAAGCTGCCGACGGTTTCAATAGATTGAATCAACAGAGAAAATGGATTGAAAGACCAGAAGGCACTGTTATGAGATATGATGTTGATTATGAAAGAGCTAAAAGTATCATTGCAAATTCAATAAATGAAGGTCGTGATCAATTAACTACAAGAGAATCTATTGATGTCCTTGATGCATATGGTATCAGAGTTTGTAAATCAGGCTTTGCAAAATCTGAAGATGAAGCTGTTTCAATTGCAGATTCTATCGGATATCCTGTGGTTATGAAGATGACGTCTAAGACGACTTCTCACAAGACAGATGTTGGCGGTGTTAGAGTTAATATTCAGTCTGCAGATCAATTGAGAGCAGAATACCAAGACTTAATCTCTAAACTTGAAGCTAAAGGACTTCTCGAAGGTCTTGAAGGCGTTATCATTCAAGAGATGGTTAAGGGTTCAAGGGAAATGGTTTGCGGCATAGCAACAGATCCTCAATACGGTCCGATGATGATGTTCGGCTTGGGCGGTGTATTTATTGAAGTTATGAAGGATGTAACTTTCAGAATTGCACCTCTTACGGATATGGATGCAAAGGATATGATTAAATCCGTTAAGGCATATAAATTACTTCAAGGAGCAAGAGGAACTACACCTGCTCAGATGGAACAGATTGAAGAAACCTTGTTGAGGCTGTCTCAGTTAGTTTCTGATTTCAAATTCATTGACGAATTGGATATCAATCCGTTGTTGATTTCAGAAAAAACCGGTGAAGGAATTGCGGTAGACGGACGTATCAAAGTTAGAATGAATGAGGCTAAAGAATCAATGGGCTATCACTGTGAAAATGGTGTATGCGCTTGTTCTTACTAATTCATAATAGAAAGTAGAAAAAGCGGGCATTACTAATTAGTAATGCCCGCTTTTTAATGCTTTAAATACTATCTATTTATGATAAGTTTCGCCTTTAAGTATTTTAAAGGCCCGGTAAATTTGTTCAACTAAAATAAGACGGGTAAATTGGTGTAGAAAGGTCATTTTAGATATGCTTAATCTAAAATCTGCTCTTTGAGACACAATTGGCGACAATCCACAGGATGACCCGATTACAAAAATTAGTTCAGTAACACCCGACATGTTGATTTCGTTTATTTTTGCTGCAAATTCTTCTGAAGACAATAACGTTCCTTGTATTTCCAAAGTAATTACAAAAGAGTCGGGTCTTATCTGGGAAAGAATATTTTTACCTTCGTCTTCAAGTACTTTTGTAACGAGATTTTCGTCCTTTATTTCGATTGGTGTAAGTTCGATAATATCCAATGAACAATATGGCGACAATCGTTTTAGAAACTCACTAATTCCTTCTTTTAAAAAATTTTCTTTAATTCTACCAAGAGCAATAATCTTAATTTTCATTATTCAACGTATCCGTTGTCCATTACAGATTGCGCATCATCTCTGTCCAATTGTCTTTTTTCTCTCACTGCCTTAATTGTCTTCTCATTTTGAATAGAAGATTGTGTGTCTCTTGCGATTTTTGAAAAATTTATATTGTTGAAACACCAAAATGCAGCAAATGCCAATGCAATAATAACAATTAATCTAATCATTTATTTCCTTTCATTTTTTCTATATAGACACTGGTTGAAGGGAAAGCGAAGTTAATTCCTTCCGCACGAAATCTATGAATAATCTCCCGTATAATATTGCTTTTATAATCCAAAAATTGATAATAATTTGTAACTTTTGTTTGAGCAAATAATCTTACAACAATTGAACTCGGAGCCAAGTTATCTATAAAAGCCTGTGCGCCCTTGATAATTTTTTCGTCAGATTCTGCAATTTCTTTCAAAATGGCAACAGCTCTATCGATTTTCTCATTAGAGGTGCCATATTCAATATCGACAGAAATATCTATTCTTCTTTTGTTAACGTGTGAGATATTTGTGATTTCTTCATTTGCGAGTATATTATTTGGAATGTTTACTGGATATCCCGAAAGGGTTCTTATAGTTGTTGAACGCAAGTTGATTTTTTCAACGGTTCCCTCATAGCCATTAAAAGAAATATATTCTCCTATCTTATATACTTTATCCGCAAGCAGTCCTATCGAACCAAAAATATTCCCTATAGCTTCTTTAGCCGCAAAACCAACTGCCAAACCTGTTATACCAAATCCGGCAATCAGAGAAGAAACGTTATACCCGAAACTTTGCAGGAAGCCTGCTACCAGCATAAAAACCACAATTGATTTTATGATTTTTGAAAGTACAGGCATCAAGTTTAGAAGCGGAGAATCTGAATTCTTCTGTCTAAGACGTTCTTCCACTTTTGAAGTGAATATGTCCATAACTTTGCAAAATAAATAGATTATCCCGAGGTTAATAATTATTCCGAAGATAAGTCCGGAATGATTTATAAAGAATTTTCCTATCCCCTCTATAAATTTAACTGCAAAATTTACATCAATATCTACATGTTCCATTTATGTAACCTCAATTATTGTTTTATAGATTTTAGTTTTTGTAATTCTTCCTGAAATGGTGAAATTTTTGTCAACTTATCCATTATAGCAGGCATTTTTTCTATAACAAAATCTATTTCTTTTTCCTTGGTGAATCTTGAAAGAGAGAATCTTATTGAACCATGCAGAGCGGTAAATGGTATTCCCATTGCTCTTAATACATGACTTGGCTCAAGTGAACCAGATGTACAAGCGCTTCCGGAGCTTGCACAAATCCCAAAATCACTCAAGTGCAATAATATCAATTCTCCTTCAACATATTCAAATCCGATGTTCGTTGTATTAGGAACTCGGTCCTTTATTGAAGAATTTAATCTTGCATTGAATACATTTTTAAGTATTCCGGTTTCAAGTTTATCTCGCAGACGTTTAATTTCAGTAGATTCATAGTTTAGTGATGCTTTTGCAAGTTCCGCAGCTTTTCCCATTCCTGCAATATATGGAACATTTTCCGTCCCTGCTCTTAAGCCTCGTTCTTGATGTCCCCCGTTTATCAGAGGAGTCAAACGGCAGCGCTTATTTACATACAAAGCTCCGACACCTTTTGGGGCGTGAAATTTGTGTCCTGAAATTCCAACCATATCTATTTGAGTTCCTTTTACAATCATTGGAATTTTGCCTGCAGCCTGGACGCCATCTACATAAAATATTGTTTCCGGTGATTTCGATTTAACGATTTCGGCAATTTCTTCAACCGGATTTATGACTCCGTTCTCATTATTTGCCCACATAACAGATACAAGGGCGGTGTCTTTACGAATTTTTTCTTTTAATTCTTCTATATCAAGTTCACCTTGTGAATTTACAGAGATATAATCCACATCATAGCCCTGATTTTCAAAATATTTATAGGTATTTAAAACGCAGGGATGCTCAACTTTTGTTGTTATAATATGTTTTTTTTCTTTATGACAATTCAAAGCCCCTTTAATTCCCATATTAGCCGATTCTGAGCCACAGGAAGTAAAGAAAATTTCTTTGACATCTTCTGCCCCGTAAAAGTCTCTGACTTGTTCTCTTGCAATTTTCAATGCTTCAGCAGGTCTTTTTGCAAAATCATACATGCTTGAGGGGTTTGCGTATTCCCCTTTTAGGTAGGGAAGCATTGTTTCTAAGACTTTTTCATCAATTTGTGTCGTTGCATTATTATCTAAATATATCATTTCAGTATCCTATAAAATTCGTAAAATGTTGTTATACTTGCTCTACAGTGATATCTTTGTCAATCTTTTCCTTCAGAATTGTTTCTACAAAGTTCTTAAGAGTCATTGAGGCATTTTTGCAAGCAGAACATACCCCTATCAATTTTACTTTTACAACATTTCCTTCGATATCGACAAGTTCTATATCGCCGCCGTCTTTTTGAAGCTGAGGTGAGATTTCCTGTTCTATAACTTTCCCTATTTTTAATATTTTTTGAGTTGGAGTGAGTTTAGAATCATTTTCCTGCTTTTTGTAATACGTATTCAATATATCTTGAATTACGTTTTTGCACCGTCCGCAAGCTCCGCCTGCTTTCGTGTAATTTGTAACTTCTTCAACTGTTTTTAGTCCGTTAATTTTAATAGCTTCCCAAATTTGATTTTCTGTTACATTAAAACAGGTGCAAACTACCTTGTCGGTGGAGTTTTTGCTGAATCCGATTTCAACATCTTCACCATAATATTTTTTAAGCGCATCCTCAAGTGCTTCCTGTCCCATAACAGAACAGTGCATCTTTTCCTGCGGAAGCCCGCCGAGTTCATCTGCTATATCTTTGTTTGTAATCTTTCTAACCTCATCAAGGGTTTTTCCAATAATCATTTCGGTTAGCATACTTGATGATGCGACTGCCGAACCGCAGCCGAAAGTAAGAAATTTAGCATCTTTTATTTTATCTCCGTCAAGTTTTATATACAATTTTAATGAGTCGCCGCAGGCAAGTGAACCGGCTTCCCCTATCAAATCGGCATCTTCAATTTTTCCTACATTTCTCGGATTCCTGTAATGGTCCAAAACTTTCTCCGAATAATCCCACATAGTATTGTCTCCCGTCTAATGTCGAATTCTCTTAGAAAATTTTAAAACAAACAGAGATAAAATTAAAGGTACTCTTAATAAAAAAAGTGACTTATAAAAGTCACTTTCTTCATTTATATTTAGATTTAGTTATTAACCAGAGAATGTTTTAAAGCTTTTTTCAATGTTATCTTGAATTACTTTTTTTACAGCTTCCATTTCTGTGTTAACGGCATTTCTTTCGTTATCGAGTCGGGTTAATTTTAATTCAAGATTTTTGTCTTGGGCTTGAATTACTGAAGTTTTCGCGTTTAGTGCGGTTTGTTTTCTATCATATTCATATTTTTCGTGCTCATACTCTTGAAAAGCCCGATCATAAGCGAGGTCAGTCTGTATGTTGTATGACCGATAAGAGCACCGGAGTTGGGATCGTAATTTGGCAACCCAAGCTCTGAAATTAAACCTTGTGCATCAAATGTTAGTGTACAATTGTCTTCGTGTCTTACAGCCGGATACGTACCATTAGAAATATATGTATATTCTTGAATATAACCGGATCCTCCATGGTTGGCAACGTTATTAATAAGATTGTCTATTCTTATAAAATGCGGAATTTGTGCCGTACCTTCAGCTGTAAAATATAACATAAATTTATCCATAACATCATCATCAGAAAGCTCGGCGAATTCTGGGAAATAATTTCTGATACCTTCACAATATTCGTGAGCCCTATCTTCTGGAATTGGATTGTTGTCGCCAACTTGGCTTGCAAATGTGCTCAATTCAATTCCACTTTCAATGTTCCCAACGTAGTAAGTGTCGTCCTGTAAAACAACATGTGTAGTTGAAGGTGAACGCTCTAAGTAGTGACCGACTTCTTCATATGTCAAATTAATAGAATATAAATAATCCCCATTAGGTCGGATGCTACCTAATTGATAGTGTGTAGCACCAACATTCAAGTCATATACGATTTCAGTATAAGCCTGTACTGAAGGTGGAGTTGGTACAGACATATCAAGCAGAGATGCATACATATCATTTATTTGATTGCTTAAGGTAGTTCTTTGCTGGTTAATTTGCTGCCCTTGAAATTCTATGTCATTCATTCGGGCAGTTAATGCTAAATATCTTGCTTGTGATGCTGAAAAACCCATTTCAGGTCTCCTTTTCCTTATTAACTTTACATGTTTTACGGCACTTTTTCCAAAAACTTTAATATTTTTGACAAAATTGTTACAAATCTTTACAAATGAGTATGTATAAAAAGTTGTAAAAAATTAAATGATATACTTTAAATGTGAAAATAAAAAAATTAATTCTTAAAAATTTTAGAAACTGTGAAGGGGTAAGTATTGTTTTTGAGGGGAACAAAACCCTTATAATTGGTAAAAATGCTCAAGGGAAAACCAATATTCTTGAAAGCATCTATATTCTCTCAGATCTTAAAAGCCCTCGCACATCAATTATGAGCGATATGATAAAATTTGGAGCCGACGGGTTTGAAATCTATGCCGAGACAGAAAAAAATGATACGGATATTGAGCTCAATATAAGTTATACGGGAGATAAGAAGCGTGCTTTGAAAGTAAATGGTGTAAAATGTAATCCAAAAAACTTCAAGACCGTTACCAAGACCGTTCTTTTTTCAACAAAAGACTTGCTCCTTTTAAGGGGAACCCCGCAAGACCGCAGGGATTGGCTGGATAGAGCAATCTCTCAAATTTACCCCGCATACGATGAAAGGCTTTCTGTATATGACAAATTCCGTATACAAAAAAATAACCTTTTGAAAAACGAAGTTATCGATGAAACTCTGCTTGGAATCTACAATGAACAGCTTGTTA
>JAJJKW010002117.1:0-13481 GCA_023805745.1 Isotricha sp. YL-2021b | reverse complement strand
TATGTAGGGGGACTGGAGAACAAGGTAGGTGTCAGAACCTACAAGCAGAAGTCAAAGGACACTAGGACAGATGAGCAGAAGGCATCACTGACATCTCTTTTGTACGATTTGAAGAAGCTGTACCCTAATGCTGTGATATATGGACATCATGACTTTGATTCTTCAAAGGACTGTCCATGCTTTGATGCCAGGAAAGAATATCAGGCTTTTCAACCAGCATTGATATGAAAGACTCAAACAAATACAAAGAACTGCTGGCATTGCTGGCCCCAGTATTTCTTTTACTCCTTCTCCTGCTATCCTCAACTGGATGCAGGAGTATTAGGTATGTGCCAGTTGAAACTGTCAAATATGATTCCATCTATATTACAAAGCATCAGAAAGACAGTGTTTATGTGCACGATTCAATATATCAGAAGGAAAAAGGCGACACTTTGATAATTGAGAAGTGGCATACCAAATATATTGAAAAGCAAGTTCATGACACTACTTATGTTGAAAGGGTTGATTCAATTCAGGTACCATACCCTGTTGAGAAACAGCTTACCAAATGGCAAAAGGTGAAGATGAATGCTGGGGGCTGGGCAATATCTTTGTGCATAGTAGGCATAATCTTCATTATACTTGGATTCATATTCAGGAAAAAGACTTAAGGCAATTATATGGAAGAGGAGAGAGATTACAAAAACATAGCGGTAAACAAATATCAGACTGAGATAACAGAAGAACTTCTCAGCCAATATCCCAAAGAAGTCCAGAAAGACTTCTGGGATTATGTTATGTCTGTACCTTTCATAAAGAATCTGATTTCACCAAACAGACAATATGCAAAGGACAGGCCTAGAGATTCTCAGGGAAGGATAATAGTTGATTTGGCCAATCCCCATATACTTGAGAACATGGATTATTTTAGACCTGCTGCCCTGAAGTACATGAAAGATGGCAGGTATACTGACTTGAAGCCAAACAGGAATCCCAATTCACCCTATGGAAGGTGGATAAGAGAAGAGATAAGGAGATGTTGGGAAGGATATGTAAGACCTTCAGATGGGGAATGGGTAACTGGGTACATGTACTTCTACCTCAATTATGTGCCCATGATGGTGACAAAGGCAGACAAGGATTCCAACAAAAGAAGGGCTTCCCGTATAGAGGGATTCCCTGATGTGTGGGAAGCTACATACTGGAGATTCCATTGTATAGACCAGGCAAGGAATGGGGGACTTTATAATAACTTTGAAGGAGGAAACCATGTGGCTGAATTAAGTAAGCGTGGCTCTGGAAAAAGCTTTTGCCTTGCGTCTATCATGGCACACAATCTTTCTTTGGGAGAAAATAAAGAAGCACACAAAAGAACGACTACAATACTTACTGCATATCTTAGAGAATATCTTGCAGACAAGGATGGTACCCTTTCAAAGTTTACGCCAATAAAGTCGTTTCTTGCAGAGAATACACAATTTCCAAGAAGGATGCTGACTGATTCTCCCAACAGGATGTCATGGAAATCGGGTTACAAAGATAAACTTACTGGTGCTGACATGGGTGATCAGAATATTCTGCTTGGCCTTTCATCGAAGGATGATGTGTCAAAGATTCGTGGTAAGCGTGGCTACATACTGTTTGAAGAGTTTGGTTCATTTAGAAATCTCATTGACATCTACAATAATGTGAGGGATGGTATGACTGAAGGAAAATATGTCTATGGGTTTGCTTATCTTGTCGGTACTGCAGGTGATGAAGACTCTGATTTTCATGGAGCACAAGAACTTGTGTATAATCCAAAGGGTTATGATATTTATGCCATACCAAATAATTGGGATAGACCAAACCAAGGAAGACCCTGGTTTGCTTTTTTTACTCCTGCTTATGTGAATCTAAAGGGATGTTACAATAAGGATGGCGTAAGCGATGTTGTGCAAGGATTGCTGCACATACTATCACTAAGATATAGGGCAAAGTATGAGACTTCAGATCCAAGAACCATCATTAAAGTGGTGTCAAATATGCCTATTACGCCTTCTGAAGCTATTATACAAGGTAATGTAAGCCAGTTTCCTATTACAGATATTGAGGCAAGGCTTCTTGAAATAAACTCGAATCCTAATTTCTATGATTCTACTTATGTAGGACAGCTTACCATTGTAGAGAATCAGGTGAAATTTGTTCCTACTTCGGATTCTCCAATCAGGTTCTTCCCACATAAGGACAACAAGAATATGGCTGGAGCACTGGAAATTTATGAGATGCCGCAGAAGGATGCCAACGGTGATGTGTATGAGAATAGGTATATAGCAGGAGCTGACCCTTATGACAATGATGAATCCACTACTGTTTCCCTTGGTTCAATTCTGGTTCTTGACTTGATGACAGACAGGATTGTGGCTGAGTATACAGGAAGACCCCCTATGGCTGATGATTACTTTGAGATATGCAGAAGGCTGTGTCTTTTCTATAATGCAAGACTTAATTATGAGAACAATAAGAAGGGATTGTTTGCACATTTCTCAAGGATGAATTCCACATATCTTCTTACAGATGTGCTGGAGATTCTTGTTGACAAGCAGATGATGAAACCTGGAGGTGTTGGGAATACGGCAAAGGGAACCAATGCTTCAAACTCAATCAATGGCTGGGCAAGACAATTATCTGCAAAATATCTCCTTACTCCTACTGTGACAATTATAGCAGAAGATGGAGAAGAGAAAGAGATAACGACATACAATCTGAATCTGATAAAGAACAAGGCTCTTCTTCTTGAACTTTCACAGTGGAATCCTTATGGAAACTTTGACCGTGTATCTGCATTGGGAATGCTGATGCTTCTGAGAGAAGACAGGTTGAGACTTATGGGAGGCAGATATGACGGCAAAGAGAATGAAGTGGATGAAGACGATGTTCTCAATGATTCTTACTGGGGAGACAACTATCACTGGGACAGCGAGGAAACATTTTTTAATGACAAGATGTTAGAAAGTTTCGGTGCTGTTGTATAGTAAAAAAATAACCATGTTGCAAGAACAGGATTATACCGATATTTTTGCCAGAAAATATAGTTCGTATGGGTTTAGAGATTTTTAGCGGATTTCCAAGACAGCAGCTTTCATATAAGCAGAAAGGTACTACATGGGGAAAGAAGTGTGTGGACTTTGCAGATGCAAAGGGTTCTACACTGTATTCTTCTGCAGTAAGGAAATCCGTAAGACATAAGAAGATAAACTATGACCTCTGGGACATGAAGGTGCATATTGATGATATCAGGTATGTACTCAACCCGAATAACCTTAAGGGAAGTTTCATACCAGATAGCCTTCAGCATTATCCTACAATAAACTCAAAGTTCAATGTATTGAGGGGTGAAGCTCTTGCAAGGCCTTTTGAATGGAGGGCAATTGTAACAAACCAGAATGCCATAACAGATATTGAGAACCAGAAGAAAGAGGCCATATACAACAGCCTTAGGAGTCTTATTGAAAACACCTCTCTTTCAGAAGAGGACTTTCAGAAGAAACTTACAGAGCAAAGCAATTTCTTCAGGTATGAATACCAGGATTTCCGTGAAATCAGGGGGAATGAATTCCTGAAACACTATGAAAAGGAACAGGACTGGAAAAACATGTTTGACTGCATAGGCATCATGGATGCAATGATAGTCAATGAAGAGCACTACATGATAGACATTATAGGTGGTGAACCTGTAATAGAAAGGGCAGACCCGCTTAAGCTGACTGTATACAGGAGCAGCAATTCAAACAGAACTGAAGATGCTGACATGGTTGTATATGAAGACTATAAGAGCATTGGCTGGGTATATGATTGCTATCATGATGTGTTGACAAAGAAGGACTGCGAGTATCTTGAATCAATTTCTTCAGGTGCAACTGATAAGGGAGACACCACAATGTGGGATTACAAGAATGCCTTTATGGACCCAGAAGTGGGAAATGATTTGGTCAATGATCCACATTTCTTCTCTGCTGCCCTTGAAGGCTATGGTTATACCTCTTCAATGCTGCCTTATGACAGTGAAGGCAATGTAAGGGTGCTCAAAGTATACTGGAAGTCAAGAAGAAAAATCAAGAAGGTAAAGAAATACAACTATGAGACTGGGGAGGAAGAATTCCACTTCTATCCAGAAACATATGTGATACAGGAGAATCTTGGGGAGGAAGAGGAAATCTTCTGGGTAAATGAAGCATGGGAAGGTACAAAGATTGGTACTGAAATCTATGTGAACATAAGACCAAGACCTGTGCAGTACAACAGAATGTCCAATCCTTCAAGATGTCATTTCGGCATTGTAGGGCAGATATATAATATAGGTACTGGAAAGAGTCCATCAATGATGGATATCCTGAAACCTTATGCCTATCTGTATGATGCCACTATTGACAAGCTGTACAAGCTTCTTGAATCAAACTTGGGCAAGCTTACTGTATTTGATACTGCTTCTATTCCTGACACATGGAAGGTAGAGAAGTGGCTTTACTTTGCAAAGGTGAACCACCTGGCAGTGAGGAACTCATTTAATGAAGGAAAGAAGGGTTCTGCCACGGGTAAGCTTTATGGTGCAATGAACAACAATACCACTGGTGTCATTGATGCTTCGTTGAACAATGAAATCAGCTTTAATATTGAGCTTCTCAACTGGCTTGACACACAGATGGGAAAAGCCTGCGGTATTTCACCTCAGAGAGAGGGCCAGATATCAAACAGGGAAACTGTAGGTGGTGTTGAAAGGGCAACTCTTCAGTCATCACACATTACTGAGTACATATTTGCACAGCATGACAATCTGAAGAAGAGAGTAATGGAATGCTTCCTTGAAACTGCAAATATTGCATTGAAGGGAAGAAAGGAAAAATTCAAATACATTACTTCTACTGGTGCAAGTCTGCTGATGGAAATAGATGGCGATGATTTCGCAGAATGCGATTATGGTATTGTAGTAGACAATTCACAGGGTACTCAGGCTCTTACTCAGAAACTTGATACTCTGGCTCAGGCTGGCTTGCAGAACCAGATGTTCAATTTCTCTACCATGATGAAGCTTTACTCTACTGAATCAATTTCTGACAAGATTAGAATGCTTGAAGCTGCAGAGCAGAGAGCACAGGAATTGCAGCAGCAGGCTCAGGAGCAGGCTAATCAGTTGCAACAGCAGCAGATTGAAGCAACTGAAAGACAGAAGCAGATGGAACTTGAACAGAAGGAAATTCAGAACCAGAGAGACAACGAGACAAGGATTCTTGTTGCACAGATTCAGGCTCAAGCTGGCATTGACTCTTCTGTTGCAAGAGCTTCTGGTTATACTGATACTCCAGTACAGCCAATCTCTGAGAAAGACAGACTTGAACTTCAGGCAAAAATGAAAGAAGTTGAAGAGAGAAACAGGCTTGACAGGGAAAAGCTGCAGGTTGAAAGAGAAAAGATCAAGAGTCAGGAAAGGATTGCAAAACAAAAAAAGACGGCTTAAGGATGTTCTTTATTCATAATTAATTGTTTATTTGGTTGATTTTATTGTTATTGTTTGGTTAGTTTCTTAGTTTAAAAGGATAAAATAAGGCTCTCCTAAAGCTTAGATATGAGTTCGATTCTCATAGAAACTACTACTTTCATGCAACACTTTTGGCAACAACAGCGTAACATTTTGTGTTTTTATGTACTTTGAAGCAGGTTGTCTGTGAAGATAGCTTGCTTTTTTATATGTTTTACTTATATGAATGTTAGCGAAATACTTACAAGGTTGCCCTCAAATTTCACATATGATACTTTTGCAATAGAAATTATATAAAGGAGATAATATGGAAGGTATAAGTTTAGACAATGTGATGAGTTCTGAAGAGTTGGAGAGACTCTTTGACCCACAGGACACAGCTGCTGAAGAGCAGCCTGAAAATAAGGAAGAAAAATCTGCTGAAAAGCAGGACAATGATAGCAAAGCTGCTGAGGTTGTTTTCTCAGACTTGTTAGGGGAACATCCAGAGAGCGTAGGCAGTGGAGAGGATACAGAGGGAAACAGGGAGAAAACGAAGTCTCAAGATGATGACGGTGCTCCTAATACAAATCTCTTCTCTTCCATTGCCGAAGTATTGAGAGACAAAGGTTTTTTCCCTGACCTTTCTGATGAAAAGACTAAAGAGATAACCGATGAGGAAGCCCTCATGAAGCTGTTTGAAGACAAGGTTTCCTCAATGCTTGATGACAAGCAGAGGCTTATTGACAAGGCTTTAAGTGGAGGTGCTTCTTCTCAGGAAGCACAGGAATATCAGAAAGTACTCTCTGTAGTTCAGTTCCTTGAGGACAAAAATACATATGATACCCTTTTGAAAGAGGGTGATGATGGCGAAAAACTGCGTAAGCAGGTAATGTACCAGGATTATGTAAACAGAGGTTTTAGTCCTGAGAGAGCTGAGAAGATGGTAGAGAAGAGTGTTGCTGATGGCATGGACATCGAGGATGCAAAAGAAGCCTTTGCTTCATGCAAGGATTTCTACAGGGGAAAGGCTGATGGTTTGCAGAAGGAGTTCGAGGACAGAAAGAAGCAGATTAAGGATGACGAGGAAAAGCAGTACTCAAACCTTAAGAAAAAGATTCTGGATACTGAGACCTTCTATGACGGTGTAAAGGTAGACAAGTCAGTAAGACAGCAGGCTTATGACTTGATTACAAAGCCTACCTACAGGGATGACCAGGGTAATTACATGACAGCCCTGCAGAAGTACCAGAAGGAGAATCCTATGGAGTTCATGGAGAATGTGGCTTTGATGTATGCTCTTACAGATGGCTTCAAGAATGTGGACAGACTTGCAAAGGGAAAGGTAAAGGAAGGTTTGAAGAAAGGTTTTGCACAGCTTGAAAATGTGTTGAACAATTCAAGAAGGAATGGTGACGGCACATTGAACCTTGCAAATGGAAGTCCAGATGAATCAGAAAGAGAGAAGTGGACATTGGCAATTTGATTTGAAAACCTTTAATAACAGAGAATATTTTTTAATGATTAAATTATTTAAGTGATTATGGCTGGACAGTTAGGTAAATTTACGATGCAGCATTTTACAGAATGGGCTCCTAAGGTAACTAAGAAGACCCATATCTCTTCTATCTTCGGCACCAATACACAGAAGGTAAGCGGTGTAATGGTAGAGTTGATGGCTGCTAAGTACGGCAAAACTTTGGACACTGTATTGAGCAATCTTCCTGTTAAGGAATTTGAGAATGGCGAGGAGTATATCTGGGATGTGATTGGTTCTACTGAACATCTGGAAGCACTGGTAGAGTGCAGGGATCAGGATGGTGTAGTAGTAACCTCTGCTTATACCGACAATGTAGGTGCAGGTACTCAGCCTTTCTATTTGGTATTTGACAATCCTTGGTTCTTCAAGGGTGAGACTATTGAAGGCAACTTGGGTAACCGTTATCCATTGCGTGTTTTAGATGATGCAAAGGAAGAAGGTACCAAGTATGTATACAAGGTAGAGACTACTGCAGGTATTACTGATGGTGTTCCTGCTGAGCGTCTGCAGCCAGGTGAGTTGTTCTCTTATGGTGCAGCATTCGTTGAAGGTGGTCTTTCAAGGAAAGTTGGCGGTATCCGTCATGCAGTTCCTGTAACCATGAGAAATGAATGGTCTCATATCCGTATCCATCACAAGGTATCTGGTGACATGATGGATGACAAGCTGGCTATCTCTATGCCAATCATGAGACCTAATGGTCAGGTACAGCAGGTAGGCTATTGGATGCTGAATGTTGACTTTGAACTTGAAAAGACATTCCGTGACTACAAGAACTATGCTTGGGCATGGGGTAGAAGTAACCGCAACAAGAATGGTGAATATACCAACATCGGTGTAAGCGGTGATGCTATCAGGACAGGCTCTGGTTTGTATGAACAGATTGAGAATGGTGGTAACACTGTTTATTATAACGACTTCTCTCTGAAGGTTATTGAGAATGCCCTCTATGGCTTGTTTGGTGGCAGAACTGACTTCAATGAAAGAAGTGTAGTTCTTTCTACTGGTGAACTGGGTGGTATGTTGTTCCAGAAAGCAGCTCTTGCTGATGGTTCTGGCTGGAAGGCAGCATTTGACTTCAATGGTGACAACCTGGGTCTGATGAAGAAGACTACCAATGCTTCTGCTCCTTGGGGTGGTGCTATCTCTGTAGCTACTCCTCAGGTAACCGAGTACATTGCTCCTATGGGCATCAAGATTACTCTTGACATTGACCAGAGCAAGGATAACATCAATCAGTCAGGCTACAAGCTGATGCATCCACTTGGTGGTCCTGTAAGCTCTTACATCTTTGATATCCTGGATATGGGTTCTTCTGCAACTCCTAACATCCAGAAGTGCAAGATTAAGGGTCACCCAGATGAGTGGCGTGGCTATGAGGCTGGTATGCGTAATCCGTTTACTGGTGCTTGGAACAACGACTACATGAGCAATGATGAGGATGCAGCAATCATTCACAAGATGGCTGATTCTGGTATCGTTGTTTGGGATCCAACAAGAACCATGCGTATTATGCCTGATATTCTTGAGGCTTGATGATATTGGAATATGGGGGTGAGGAGGTCAATTCCTCCTCCCTCCATTTCTTTCCAATATTTTAAGAATTAGAATAAATTGTAATGATTAATTAGGAGCTTAAAATGAGAAGAAAAGAGAATACTGACAGTTTCAACGATGCACCACAGGCTACTGTGGAAGAAGGAGGTCTCGTAAACTGTTTGAGAAACGAGATTGTGATTGTAAGGAAATTGCCCAGAAGAACCAATTTGGTGAAGGATGCAAACCATGTGATGAGTGATGGAATGCATGACAACGCTGTCAAGATTTACAGCGTTCCAAAGCTGCAGAAGAGCAATACATTTGTTAATGTTCTTACTAATGAAGAGAAGGATTTTTTGGAGTACGCAATGGGACTTCCAAAGAATGCCCTTTCAATTTATAAGCAGCCAGCAGAAGAAAATTACTGGAGCAATGCAAATCCAGCAGGACTGAGTTCTGTGACACTGAGAAAGAAAGACAACATATTCAAGATGTCTGTACCTACTGATTACATATCAGTAAAGATTCTTTTGGCAAACAAAGATAAAATATGCCCTTCTTGGGAAGAATGGCAGGCAAGGCCAAAGGAGACATATGACTATGTAATTATTAGGGAAGGCGAGGAGAACAAGAATTCTCAGAACAATGCAGATGCAACAATAGAAGCTGTAATGAAGCTTGGCAAGATTGCAGATGACAAGGATGTCTTGAGACTTGTGGTAGAGACCATGATGGGCAAGAAATACACAGACAGTACTTCTGCAGAATGGATGAAGACTCAGGCTCTTGACATGATTAAGAATACTCCGAAGAATGCCAGGATGTTCCTCAGTATAGTAAGTGACGAGAATCTTGACAACAAGGTACTTATCAGAAAGGCTATCAGTAAGGGGCTTATAGCAGACAGAGGTGGGTTCCTGTACATCAAGGATGGTAATCAGCCAATGTGTGGTGATGGTGAAGATCCTACTGTAAACATTGCTGCAAAGTGGCTGGGCAAGCCTAAGAATCAGGAAATGCTGTTTGCACTGCAGGCTAAATTAAAAGAATAATATCCGCTGTCAATGGGGGACCAGGTGAAAGCGGTTCCCCGACAGTACTAAAATAAGACTATATGACGATATCAGAGTTTTCAGTTCAGTTTGATGTCCTTTATAACAACACTACATCAAACCAGTCACCTGGGTTGAATGAGTTTGAAAAGTCTCTGTTCATTACCAAGGCTGAAAAAGAAATAGTGAAGAACTATTTTACAGCCAACAGTAAAGGGAATAACCTTGGACAGGGGTTTGACGATTCATTGAAGAGACAGGCTGATTTCTCTGTTTTGACAAAGACAAGTACATGTACAAAGGTAGAGAGTGGCATCCCTTCAAGAATTGATTCAAGAAGCACCGTGTATGAATATCCGAATGATGTATTCATAGTGCTTAACGAGTCAGTTAAGATGTCTGGCAAATGTTCTGCCATAAAACAGGTTGTCCCACTGAGATATGATGAGTATACAAGGCTTATGCTCAAGCCTTACAAAAGGCCCCTTAAGAATCAGGTGTGGAAACTTACCAACTCTGCTGTAGCTGCAAATGACAGTGGTAATGATAAGAGCACTTCTACCAAGTATGTGGAACTGATTACAGACAGGTGTGACGACATAGACACATATTCAGTAAGATATATAAGGACTCCAGAACCTATCATCCTTGAGACTCTTACAGGAGGCTTAAGCATTGACGGAAAGACAGAGAAGTCTGAGAAATGTGAACTTGATCCTATATTGCATGAGGATGTTCTCCAGAGAGCAGTAGAGCTTGCAAAGATGACATGGGCTTCTACAGGACAGGATAACACGCAGATGGCTCTGGCAATGGGACAAAAGAGTGAATAATTTGAAATTAAAGAATGAACTTACAGGATTTCAGCAATGGTTTTGATACGCTGCTCTACAGCTATACTGACAGGGCAGTAGCAGGAGAAGAAGCTTCCAAGACTACTCTTTATCTGGATGAGTATGAAAAGTCATTGTTTCTTACCCAATACCAGGAAGAGTTTGTCCTATCACTATATAATGGCAGAAACTACTCAGGTAGAAGTTTTGAAGAAACGGAGGAACTGAGGAGAAGTCTGTCTCCCCTGATAGGTGTAGAGACCATTGAACCTGAAGAAGCTGTATATACGGGAATAGACAAGAACTCAAAGTTCTTCGTGCTTCCAGATGACTTATGGTTCATAACCTATGAGGCAGTGAACATCTCTGACGGTAAATGTGAGGGATATACTGCCCTTGAAGTAGTGCCTGTGACACAGGATGAATATAACAGACTTAAGAAAAACCCATTCAGGGGTCCAAATGACAGAAGGGCTGTTAGACTTGATTTGCCTGACAGTATGGTAGAGATAGTTTCAAAGTACAATGTGGTCAGTTATTATCTGAGATATCTGAAGAAAGTTGACCCCATTATACTTATAGACCTTCCAGATGGTTTGACCATTAATGACTCTTCTTGTGCTACTGAGTGTGTGCTGCCTGAATTCCTGCACCAGAGGATTCTTGAAGGGGCAGTGATAAAGGCACTGCAAAGTAGGGGATATAATGTGAATAACAGTAAATGAGATAATAACGCTTTCTGACTCTTGAAACAGAAGGCAATTGTGTAACTTAATTGTTTTTAAATTATGGTTTTTCAAGAAAATCAAAGCAGACAACTTTATGTTGTAGGTAGTGTGGTTACAGGTTCTACTGAGGTAACCAATGCAAGTACAGCTGGAGCAATCAAGGTTAAGGCTTCTGCAGATGGCAAGGACTTTTTCTTCGCATATAAGGGCCCATCAGCTGATGGTCTTCAGCGTAGTGACTTAATTGACAAGTGCAATATCATGGATATCAGGGCTACTGATGCTGCTGATATGGTGCACAAGATGAAGAAGGTGGAAGTTACCTTGGACAGCGGTGTAAGTTCTACTCCTATTGTAGGTCAGGACTACATTCTGAATGTTGACATTCTGGGTTACATTGCTCCTGGTAAGGATTCTGTAAAGGTTAAGTTTGGTGCAGCACACGCATTCACCAATGTTGCTTCAGACCTTTACAAGGCTCTGGCAGTGAATCTGGCAAAGAACTTTGCAAGAGAGGCTACTCCATTGGTAAACATTGCCCTGAAGACTTCAGGTGCAGCTGTTCCTGTAACAGCAAAGACAAAGGTTTCTGACCTTTCTTCTACTACTGCAACTGGTATTATCATCGAAGAGGTTGAACAGCCTTGGAGACTTGGTGCAGCAGCTCAGGAGTTTGTTGATTTCGTTGCAGCTCCTTCAACAATCTATACTGCAGGTACAGATGTAGTTTGGGGTACTGTTACAGATGTTACTGCTTCTAACACAAACAAGTTGCCTAACTCCAAGAAGGTAGCTGACATGGAATATGCATTCCACAAGAATCGTGGTGATGTTTATGGCTTCCAGTGCTGGCCTTTCAACACTGATACTACCTATATGGTAAATCCTGCCAATGCTGATGGCTACAGCATGCTTGATATCCACTATTACTATAAGGGCAACAGCATGAATGTGGGCAACAGCGAGAAGACCATTACACTGGTAGGAACTAAGGCAAACCTGAAGAGTCTGATTGGTGCAGCAGCTTCTGGTGATGATCCAGCAACTGGTCTGATTGCTATCCTTGAAGGTACTAATGCAACCATCAAGGAGTCTGCAAGCTGGTAATTATTCATTCTCACAGTTTCATAGTTAAGTTTTTGGGGGATTGGGGACATGTCCCTGATTCCCCTTTTTAATTAAATAAGGAGGGTAATATGATTATTTTCGACAGATTGGAGATTTCAGATAGCGGCAAGGTACTGTATATGGATGTCCATGTAAACAAGGCAGATTACTTTGACAATATCTATATTGACAAGGTGGTAATACAGACATCTGACCAAGTTTCTGAAACAGACCCCCTTACTCCTGGAAGCAATTTCATTTATACCCAACAGGTTGAAGGTAATGTGAAAGAGCTTCATCTGGCCTTGAATGCTGCCTGTGACTTTGAACTGGCATATAATACACTTTCAGACAAATTGTTGTTTGTGTATGTAATATGCAAGGGTGTTGTGGGAGAATGCACCCCATGCAGACTTGATGAACTTACTACTCTTGGGGTCACATTTGACACTGCACTTCTGTATCAGAGAATAATGCAGTATACAAGGGAACTCAATAGAGACTGCCAAATTCCAAAGGGCTTCATAGACCTCATACTGCTGTGGAACGGATTCAAGGCAGCAGTGGAGACAGAGCACTATATTCCAGCCATTGAATTCTGGAAGAGACTTTTCAGGACTGGAGAGTTTTCAATAATCTCAAAAGGCTGCGGGTGTCATGGATGAATTTGTATACAATGGACTGACAACATATTACAATGCCCTCAGCAAGCTAGGGTATTATAAGTATGCGGATGTGTTCAAGCTTCTTCTGCTTTGCTTCTATATTGATTTTGTAAAACATGACTACAGGGGCATACTCAGTAGGGAAGACTATCACGAGATAGAACTGGCACTCAACTGCCTGTTTGGAACAAGTTGTTTAATACCTTATCCAGATTATTTGAAAATGGGAAAATTACATTTAGGAGAAATAACCGAGATGGCTTACAGGCTTAAGACCATTGAGGATACAGAAGTTCTGAAACCAGAGGACTTCAGTAGCGAAGACAATTCAGATATCGTAGTAACAGCTGTAGACAAAGAGGATTAAGACATGGCAAAGTACAAGGAAATAGTCAGCATGGTACTGGATATGCTGAAAGAAACCAGTGATGACAGTACATATAATGAAGAGCATATTATATTCCTTGCAGGAAGATACAGGTCATTCCTTCTGAAACAACGCTATTATGCAGACCAGAAAAAGCAGATACCAGAAAGCAAC
>JAJJKW010002116.1:0-13503 GCA_023805745.1 Isotricha sp. YL-2021b | reverse complement strand
CTAAATTCTTTTTAATTTTTTTTATTTATTGTGGTTACATGATCTCAGTTGTCATTATTATATCATTTTTTGCATCTGGTTCTGTTGCTTTTTCATCAACTTCTATAAAATTTTTATGAATTTTTTCTTCTTTTTTTAATGATAATGATTATATTTGTTTTTAAATCTATTATAAATATTCAATAAAAAATAGTTTAAATGAAATTAAAAACAATTAATTTTTTATTAAAATAAAAAATTAATATAAATTTTTAAAAATAATTTGTCAGAAAAAATATAAATTCAGAAAATAAATTAATTTTTCTTTATATTTATGATTATGAAATGAAATTCCAAAAAATAGAATTAAATGGGGAAAAATATAAAAATAATTAAAGTGATTTTTCTAATTAAAAGCATAATATTACTTATTTTAAAGTATTTACCACTCCAGTGAATAACATAAAATCATTTCCATTAATATCTTTAATTCTTTTATCTCTTATCATATAAATAAAACTATGATCAACATTCATTTTAATTGTTTCTATTTCTTGTGGGGCCATCATCTCAGGGGTCATAATAATAGCAGTAACTGCAGCAGCTTCTGTTCCTTTTTCATCAACTTCAATAAAAGTTTTATGAATAATTTCATCTATTTTAAGAGGAATTCCTTCATTTAAATGTGTAAAAGTAGCATCATCAGTAAAAGCTAATTTCATTCCCAATTTTGTCATAGCATTATTTAAAGAAATTTTATATTCTAATTTAAATTTAGGTAAATATAATTCAACATTTGATTTAGGTTTTAATTGTTTTATTAATTTAGTAAAATCTGTTTTTTCTTTTTTTAAATAATCTAAAGATGAAGAATATAATCCATTTTTAGGTAAAATAATTACCATACTTAAATTGTCATCTTCATAAGGTAATTCTATCATTTGAAGTTTATTATCTTCATAATAATTAACTGAATTAAATTTCTTATTCATTGTATCAACTTCAATAATTTGATTATTTGAATTTTTAAATTTTCTTTTTTTTGTAAATTCTTTCTTAAATTGATTTTTCCAATTTGCTTTAAAATAAACAGCATTTAATAATATCATTTTAGTTTTTGGATTAAGTTTATCAATGATTTTAGGTATTTTACCATTTGTTTTTTCTTTACACCAATTATTTACTTGAGTTTCACTTTTTAAAGGTTCTATGAATGCATTATATTTTTTACAAAATTTTAAAAAATGAGGTTTAACTTTTACTTTTGTCATTACTGCATTTGCTATTTTTACAAATTTATTTTTTGAATAAATATTTAAAATTTTATAATTAACATCATTAATTTTTAATAAAGATTTTTTATTTATTTTTGAATCAGGAACTAATGCTTGTAATATTTCTGTTTGAGTAACTCCTGAAGCTCCATTTGATACAAGACTTATTATTTGATAAATAGATAATGGAGAAATACAAATATTTTCATTTGGATTATTATATAAATGATTAAATAAAGACGTTTGAAATGTTAATTTTTGAGAATAAATAAAAGAAATAAGAAGTAATTGAACAATAAACATTTTCATTTTTAGATTGAATAATAAATATAAATGGATTAAATGTAAAATAAAAAAATAAAAAAAATTACTTAAAATAAAATATAACTTAAAAAAATAAAATTTAGAAAAATACATAACTTTAAATACTAAAAAAAAAAAACAAATAAATTTATTTAATGGAAATACTGAATATAATGATAAATATAATTAATAAAATAATCTCTATAAAATTGGAGAAAATAATAATAATGAAATTCAAAAACAAATATTTCAAATATGTAAAGATTAAAAACATTTAATAAAATTATTAAAAAAGGAGGAATAAGATATTTTAGAATAGTAGAATTAGATGAATACATCTTCAGAAAAAACTATTTCTTTAAAGAATCTCACAATAAATAGCTTGTAGTTAGTACATTGTTAAATTCTTGCATAACATATAATTTAAATATTTTGAGAATAAGATTTGAATTATAATGAAGTTTAAGTATATCATCATATGAATAATTTATATTTTTTTTCGGAAATTAATTCAATTTCTAACATAAGGATATAATCATTCATAAGCAATAACAAAAAATAACGAATTAACTGTGAAAATGGTATATATACAGAAAAGACATTAAAATTAATATATATTTAACAGGAAATCATCACATTTTTCTAGTAAAAAAAAATATTTTTAACATTTATTTAAATATATATGGTTAAATAGGTTTAGATAACACAATAATTAATTTAAACCAAGATTAATTTGATAAGATGAAGGAGTTAAATTAATAAATGATTAAATGAGATTGAAGTATAACTGTTTGTTTTTATTTCTAAAAATAGAAATATGTATTCTAAAGAAAGTGAAAATATTAGACATAATTATATTAGTATCGTTAAATTAAATAAAATTATTTCTATAAATAAAATTTTTTCACATATTTTATTTAAAAGAGAAAAAAATGTTGTTGCTTTTTTTTCTTTAAAAATTTTTTCTTTTTCTCCTTCTTCTACTCCTTCTACTGGTAAATAAAAATATTTACATGTTTAATTCCCTGAAATTCAAAAAATAACTTTATGGAGAATATAATATAATAATTTATTTAATTTAAATGGAAAATAATTTGTAATATTGAAAAAAATTTTAGATTAAACCTGAATTTCAAATGATTTTTGAATATATTTGTTAAGGTCAATGAAACTGATAAATAAAATTCTGGGAAAAAATAAATTTGGATTTATTTTTTGACATTTTATTTCCAATTTTTAATTAATAAAAAATGGATAATATATTATTTCAAAATAACTAATTTATCTTGTAAAAATTTTTTAGTTATAATTAAATAGTTAAATTTTTTATAACAAATAAAAAAAATTATTTAAAAAATAATCATAAATAATGGAGAAAGAAGGAGAAGAATTTTATTGTAATTATAATGGGAAAAAAACATCAGTCAATTTATATCCAAAATTCAAAAACTTTAAAAAAAAATGTGCAAAATCTTTCAATCTTGAGAACTATATAAATAATATTCAATTCTATGTGAAATTAAATGATTCATTAGAAATAGAAATTACAAATCAAGAACAATATGATGATTATATTCTAAATGATTTAAATATAAATGAAGTTTTTTGTAAAATAAAGAACCAAAATCAATCACAAGTAAACCCATTATTAAATGATTCTAATAATTTAATAGAAGAAATAAATAAATTAAAAGAAAATAATTCAATATTAGAAAAAGAAAAAAACGAACTCCAAAACTCTCTTTTAAAAAATCAAGAAAATTTGAGATTGTTTAAAAACAAATTTTTAGAAATGAATAAACAAATTGAAGAACTTCAAAAAAAAAATGAAGAATTAAAAAAAGAAATTAATAGACTAAAGGAAAAGATTGATGAATATAAAAAAGGTACAAATCTTAAAATTAGTCAAATTGATAATATTAAAAAAAAAAATCCATACTATAATATTTCTATTGATAATATAAAAAAGAATAATAATTTAGTGAATGGAGAACAATTAAATCCCCTAATAAAAGAAAATGAAATTAAACAAATGATAACAATAAGTCCTTCTATAATAGGAAAAACAAATTATAAAAATTTAAATAATTATTCTTATGAATATAAACACAATTTAAAAAATTCTTTAAGATTTAGTTCAGGTAAAACAAAACAATATATTTATACTATTATTACAATAAAAAATAATGGAACAAGAGATTTACCAAATAATTGTTTTTTAGTAAATAAACCAAATGATAATCAATCAGATTTTTCAATTAAAGAAACAATAATAAATAAGGGGGATTCACTTAAAGTAAAAAATGAAGTAGATGTTCCTTTAAAATTATATTTTAAAAATAACATTACAAAAAAAGAAAAATATTGTTTTTCTTTTGCTTTATATAATAATTCTCTTGGAATTATTGGAAAAGAAGGAAAAATTCAAATTAGTTATTTTGACAACAAAATTTATAAAGAAAATGAATCATCTCAAAAAGATAGTCAAAGTTATTATCAAAAATCAGAAGATAGAAATTATTATTAATTTGAAATTATTAATGATTTTTTCTTTAATATCTTAATATTTTATAAAATTAAAAAAGAAAAAAGAATTATATATATTTCCTAAACATAAATATAAAATGAAATTTTAATAAATTAAAAAAATGAACGAAAGATATACTTTAGAAAATAAAATAGGAGAAGGTAATTTTGGAAAAGTATTTTCAGGAACATTAAAAGTGGCAATAAAAAGAATTCCAAAATCAATAATAGAAGAACAAAACATATATCAAGAACTAGAAAGAGAAAGAAAAATATTATCGAAATGTCAATCAAATAATATAATAAAATTATTTGATTTTATAGAAACAGAAAATTACTATGATTTAATTTTAGAAAAATGTGATACAGATTTAAATACAGTAATTGAAAAAAAGCATAGAGGATTTTCAATAGTAGAAATAAGAAATATAATGAATCAATTAAATAATGCTTTTCAAATTTTAAATTTTCATAATATAATACATAGAGATATTAAATTAGAAAATATATTAGTCAATTATAATAATAACTTCAAAAAAGATTTTACTGTCAAATTAGGAGATTTTGGTTTAAGTAGAGAAATTATTTTAAATAATAATATAGATGATTCTTTTTGTGGTTCTCCAGAAACAATGGCTCCTGAAGTTTTAATTGAAAAACCTTATAATAATAAAGCTGATTTATGGAGTATTGGAATGATAATGTATCAAATGTATTATAATCATTTTCCTAATTTTAATAAAAATAATATTCCTGAGAAATTACCTAGTGATAATAATTTTAAAGATATATTAATAAAGATATTAAAAATAAATCCTGATGAAAGAATAAGTTGGAAAGATTATTTTAATCATGAATTTTTTTTAGATATGAAACATTTAAATATTTTAATTATGGGGAAAAAAAAATGTGGAAAAAGTACTTTGATTAAAAATATTTTTAAAGATAATAATAATATAAATAGCTATATTATTCCATTTAATGATTGTACTATATGGGAAAGTAAAAAAGAAAAGTTCAGATTTTATGAAATGAAAGGATTTAATGAAAGAAGATATAAATTTGATAATTTAATTAAAGATGTTAATAATTTAATAAATAATCAATTTTCAAAAAAAGATCCAGATAAATTTATTCATTGTATTTATTATTGTTTTAATCATGATAATTTTGATAATTTAGAATATAAGTTTATCAATGAATTAAAATCTAATTTTTCAGGGGAAAAAATTCCTATTTGTTTTATTAGTACTATTACAAAAGATAAAAATGAAGCTACTAAAATATTTAATAAAATAAATGAAAAAGATAATAATGATAATTATCTTAAATGTAGAATTCTTGCTGAGCCTTTGAAAATTAATGAAGGTAAATTAAAAGAAATTATTTTTCCTTTTGGAATTGATTTTTTAGTTAAAAGAACAATTCAAAAATTAAAGGATATAACTAGAGAAAAAAAAAATAAATATTTACCCTTAATTTCTGAAAGAATTAGACATAGAAATTCTTTTTCTTGTATTCTTGAGCAAATTGAATTATTTAGGTCGAAAAATTAAATATTTTTTTCATTTATTCATTATTTGTAAATAATAATTATATAGGTTAATATAATTTTTGAGTAAATAATATTGAATGTTTTTTTGGTCAAAAAAAATATATAAAATAATATTATAAACAATTTGCTAAATTATAAATCAATAAACATAAAATATTTTAATATTCAAAAATTTTTTAAATGATTATAAAAATATTTTAAATTCAGATATAAAAAATTATAAATATTCCTTTCTTCTTTATATGAAATTAATCAATTAATAATTACTTTTATTGAAAATTAATTTTTAATTATTTAATTTTTTCTTTTATTCTTGTATAAAGCTTAAAAAATTATATTTAATTTGATAATAAATATTTTTTCTTTATGTTTTAAATAAACCATATAATTTTCATATTGTAATATACATTGATAAATTAAAAATTAATATTTTTTATCATTTTTAACGTAAAAAAAAAAAATTAATTTTATTTTTTTCCAAGATTACATTTTAAAAAATTATGAATGTTATTTATAGCATGAAAAATTTCTATTCAAAAGAAATAAGAAAAATCCTGTAAAAAAAATTAAAAAAAAAATTTAACTTAAAACCTAAAAATAATAAAAAAAAATATAAAACAAAAATGGAACTAGCAGCATCGGATACAATATGTTTTGTGACCCCTGAACTAGGAAGATGGAGTACAGTAGGAGGACTTGGAGTAATGGTAAATGAATTAACTCAAGGATTAGCAAAATTAGGACAAGATGTAATGGTAATATCACCTTATTATGATAGAAATAAATACGGTGATCAAGGTTATTTATCAAAAGATTCAATGGGAATTAATAAAATAAGAAATATAGAAATTAATTTAGATGGTCATTATGGTTTTGGAGTTTTTTATGGAGAAGAAAATGGAGTAAGATATTATTTCTTACATAATTATTCTCTTTTCCCTCATCCTTATCCAAGTGGAGGTTGTTCTGATACTTTAAGAAGAGTATGTTGTTTTTGCAAAGCATCAATTCAATTATTATGTGATTTAAAATGTATTCCTGGTGTTTGTGTATCAAATGATTGGTTTACAGGTTTAGTTCCAGCATATGGAAAATTACATTTTAAAAATTATTTTAAAAATACCAAATTTTTCCATCTAATACATAATTTAGACCCTTTATATGAAGGAAGATTATATCCAAATGGAGATGAAGGAACATGTGATAATATACATCAAATAGATAGAAATATATTAATAGACCCAAATTGGCAACAATGCATTATTAATCCTTCTCGTGCTGCTATAATGATGTGTGATAATTGGGGTACAGTTTCAAATTCTTATAAAAATCAATTATTATCACTTTCACCTTTAGCTGGTTTACTTCAAGAAAAAAGTGCTGCATTTGCTTTTCCAAATGGAGTATATAAAAAACATAGATTGGAAGAATTAATTAAACATGCTGGAATTGATAGAATTGCAGCTAAACGTCGTATACAAAAAACTTATTTTGGTTATGAAGATGTTAATCCTAATGTTCCTATTTTTTCATTTGTAGGTAGAATAACAGAACAAAAGGGAATAATTCTTATATTAGAAATAGCAGAAGAATTAATAAATAGATGTAAACAACAAATAAATATATTAATAGGAGGAACAGGTAATCATGGAGATCCATATTTCGAGAATTGTAAAGGAAAAATGAGAGATTTACGTTCAAAATTTCCAAATTCATTTTGGGCGAGTCCAGATGAATGGTTTAGTGATGGTCCAACAATAAATTTAGGAAGTGACTTTGGTTTAATGCCATCAAAATTTGAACCTGGTGGAATAGTACAACATGAATTTTTTGTTGCAGGAACACCAGTTGTAGCATATTGTACAGGAGGATTAAGAGATACAGTTTTTGAATTTGATTGGAATTCTGATATGGGAAATGGATTTACTTTCGATGAATATAATGCTACTGGATTAATGAATGCTATGGAAAGAGCTTTAGCTTTATTTGGTAATAAAGAAAAATATTTAAAAGCAAGAAGAAATGCTTTTAATAGTGTTATTGATGTTGTTGATGTTTCTATTGCTTGGTGTAAAGAATTATATCGTATTCAGGGAAAAACTTTTAATCCTCCTGATGTTAGTTCTGAAGCTATTGGACCTAATGATTTCTTTAAATTAAGTGAAGATGATAGTGAATTAGTTGATATTAATGTTCTTATTGGTACTATTAAAAATCCACCAAAACTTGTTAATAATCAACATTATGGTTCTCATTTAATTTCTTTAGGAGGAGGTTCTAATAAAACTTTCTATTTTAGTGGAGAAAATTTCGATTATAGACCTAATTCTATTTTATTAGCTGGAAGTTTTAATGGTTGGAGTAGTAAAGTTACTATGATTTTTGATGGAATGAAAAATTATTGGTATGCTAATGTTACTGTTCCTAAAGGAAAATGTTATTATAAATTTATAGTCGATGGTAATTGGATGTGTAATCCTAAAGAACCTGTTGAAACTGATGAAAGTGGAAATAGTAATAATGTATGTGAATGTTAAAATCTAGATTTTTTTAAAATCTAGATTTTTTAAGTGAAATATTTTTTAATATTTCTATTATTTATCTTAAAAATTTAATTTAAATATTTATCCAAAATTTCTATAAAATAATTTGTTTTTTTAATTATATATCTAATAATGGAAAGTTTAAATGAACCAATAGATATGTCAAAATTAGCAATTTCTCCAATTGCAAAGCCAATGGCAAGTGAAAAATTAACAATGAAATTAATAGGTTTAATATCAAAATTATCTAAAGTAAAATTAATAAAAAGAGGAGTAAAAGAAGTAAATAAATTTTATAGAAAAGAAGAATCAAAAAAGAAAAAATGTATATGTGTATTAGCAGGAGATGTTTCTCCAATTGATGTTATTAGTCATATTCCAATTTTATGTGAAAAAAATAATGTTCCTTATATTTATATACCTTCAAGACAAGTTTTAGGAACTGCTTCTCAAACTAAAAGACCCACTTCTGTTGTTATTTTATTAGAACCTCCTGAAGATAATAAACATTATGAAAGCTTTCAAAGAATAAAAGGTGTTATTAAAAAATATGATGAAGAAAGTGCTTAAATATATTATTTATTTTATTTTTTTTAAATTTATTTAACTTTTTTGCTCTTTATTATTTATTTATTTTCTTTTTGTTTTAATTTTTTTTTTATTTGTTAATTTTTTTTTTATTTATAATAAATATATTTTATTTAACAATGAATCAAGGATTTAATTATGATTTTTATGGTGAAATAAAAAAAGATTATTTACCAAAAGATTTTGGTTTTTTTCTTAATTTAATTTCAACAAATTTTAATTTACCTCCTGATGATGTATTATCTTGTTGTTTTGAATTAGAACAAAAAGACCATAAATATTATAGAATCACAGAGCAAAATTATTCAGAAATATGTAAAAATAAAAATGGAACCATTCATATTTATTTTACAGAAGATGAATTAGAATGTAATAAACAAAAAAATGAAATTGAAGATAATAAAATTCCAGAAATAAAAATTGAAAAAGACCAAGTTATAAAAAATATTGTATCCAAAATAAAAAAATTAAGAGCTTTAAAAGCAGAAAAAGAAAAAGATAAAGAAAATATACAAATAACTTCCTTAGAAGAAATAATTAATAAAAAAATTAAAGATTTAACTGCACAATTAGTTAAAGAAGCTAATATGGGAGTAAGTACTATAATAGAAAATTCTAGATTAGAAAGGGTAAAAGAATTTGAGAAAAAAAAAGAGAATAAAAAAATTTGTATTAGTGTTCATAATGGAATTAAATGTGATGGATGTAATATGAATAATATTAAAGGATTAAGATATAAATGTACAATATGTGATGAATTTAATTATTGTGAAAAATGTGAAGAAAAATTTGGAGAAAAACATCAACATCCTTTTTATAAATTAAGATTTGAAATTGAATAATTAAAATGTTCAGATAAAAATAAATAAATTAAAAAAATTTATTCTATATTAACATATTTTATTCTTTATTAAAAAAATGTTTTTTATTTTTTCTTTTTTAATTTTTTTTTTTTAAATTTATAGCTTCTTCTATTTGAATAAAACAAATTTGTTTTCCTTTCGAAATTTCTTCATCTTCACTATTTATATCATCATCTTGGAAAACTATTGCTTGATTTTTTTGCCATATTTCTTCTATTCCAATTTCACAATCTCTAAAAATTTTAAAATATTTATTATTTTTATTATTTCCTAAAAAAGAAATAGTACTTTCAAAATATTTTTTTACACTTGATATTTTTTTTCTTTTTAAAAGAGAAAAATATTTATATTGATTTGATATATTTTCTTTTATATCTGTATCAAAAAAATGTTCCTCCTTATTAAATATTTTTGAAGTAGAATTAAAAGGAGAAAACTTTTTTTCTTTTATTTTTTTTATTTTTAAAAGTGAATATTTTTCACTTGATGATATATTATTTAATATAAATTCATTTTTTTTTTTTTCATTAAAATCATTTATCCAAAAAGGAACATATTTTGTTGGAGTAATCCTATTATTTTCTGTTTTATAATCAGATAAAAAATCTACATTTGTTTTTGATTCAGTGGGAAAAGAAGTTATACTCAATTTTTTCTTATTTTCATTTCTTTTTTCTTTTCTAATTCTAGTAAATTGATTTATATTATTTGATATATTCTCTTGATTTTTCCAAATAAAAGAATCTTTCATAAAAATTTTGAACCCAAGCTTTAAATTTAAATTTTAAATTAATTCTTTGTTTTATTTAATTTTTTATTGTTTACTGAAAATATGAAAAAAAAAATATACAGATAGATAAATAAAGAAAAAAATTTCTCTCTTTTTCAAAAGAAAATATAATATTTTTGAAATAATCCTAAATAAACTTAAAAAAGTAAAATATTATTTTGAAAAATACTTTTTTATTTTTATTTTTAAGATTTAAAAAAAATATATATTTAAAACAATTTTTGTCTTTTTTTCATTTTGTTTTTTTATTTTTTTTCATTTGCTTTATTGAATAATTCATCAATACATTTTTGAATAGAGAAATCAATTTTTTCTCCATTTTTTTTAACAACAAAAAAACATCTTGAATAATTATATTTTTCAGGTTTTCCTACAGTAATAAAATCTAAATCTTTAATTTTATCATCATAATTATGATGATATTTTAAAATATCTTCAATAAATTCTTTATTTTTTCCATCTAAAGCGTCATCATCTTTAGTTTCATTTAAAATTTTTCTGGCATGATTCCTAATTAAAGTAATATCACTATATTTTTCTCCTCCTAAATTAACAGGATTGTTTAAATAAGTTTTATTTTTTTTATCTTTTTTATCTTTTTTTCCTTTTTTACCTTTTTTATCCTTTTTATTTTTTTTATTGTGTACTTTAATACAACTTTGATAATGTTCACCATGATTTTTCCAAAATTCAATTAAATCTTCTCCTTCACATTTATTTACTTTAAATAAAATATCTTCTACTTTAAATGAATCATTAAATTTTAATTCTTCATTTTCTTTTAATTTTATTGCAAAATTTCCTTCTTTTAATTTAAATCTTCCATAAATTACATTTAAATTTGGATTTGCTTTTTTAAATTCTTCTATAATTTCATTCCATTTTATTTTAGTTCCTTCATCAGTTGTAACTTTTAATATAATTGGTTCTGTATTTTCTTTTTCTTCTTCTTCTTCTTCTTTTCCATCTTCTTTTTCCTCTTTTTCTTCTTTTTTTCTTTTTTTTGAAAGAAGAATTAATTCTGGTAATTCTCTATTATTTTTTCTACGAACTTTTTCAGTAGATTCATCTAATTCAATTTCATTACTTTCTTTTATTCCTTCTTTTAATTCATCTTTTGTCCATCCCGCATTTTTTATTTTATTACATTTTAAAAAAAATTCCAAACTAAGATAACCTTGAGGGTCTGAAGATATTTTTTGATGGAAAAATGAATCTTTTTTTAAGTTCTCATCACTTAAATAATATTCCATTTGAATTTTAATATCATTTAATTTTTCTTTTGAAATTTCTGACATTTAAAGCTGATAAATGATAATATAATAAAATTTTGAATTATTTATATAATGTTTTTTATGATAAATTATTAAAAAAAAATTAACTAAAAGAGAATTATTAAATATGAAAAAAGGATTTAATTCTAAATTAAATGATATAATATTAAAACAGCCAAAAAAAACTCTAGTTGTGAATAAAATAAATCCAGGTTCAAATATGAAAATAGAAAAAGAAATAAAAAATTTATTTAATAATCCAGATACATATCTTCAATTACCTTCAGATTCAGAATTTCCTTTTGTAGTTGGAAGAAGATTACAAGGACCAAGATATGATTTAGATGATAAATTAGTTCCTTATAGTATAGTTGGAAATCCTAAATTTATCAAAAATAAAATAACTGCAAATATTAATACTTCTGCTTCTAGAAGTTTATATTCTAATCAAAGTAAATCTACTATTCAAAGAAATATAAATGATAATTCTAAAACTCAAATGAATGATAATCAAATAAAAGCAATATTCTCAAAATGTAAATATAATATAGAAAATAATAAAAATAAAAAAAATGAATTTTTATCCTCAATACCAATAAATATGAAAGAATTTGTTACAAAACCTCTTTTAGTTCAAGAAAAGAATTTAAATTACTTTAAAAAAAACCAAAATTATCAAAGAAGATTTAAAAGAAATTTAATAAAAAAATTATATATAAAAGATAGTCAATTAGAATCAACAAGAGAAGATTTATTTACATTAAGTGATAATTTTATAACAAAAAGAGAGACTTTAAATTATTTAACTCATAGTGAAACTCAAAAACAATTTGGAAATGGATTACAAAATTGGAGTATGTCATTAAGAAGACCAAAATATTTTGAAGGAGAAAGAAGAGGTTATGTTAATGTTGGAACTGATAATAAACCTTATTGGATTATATTAAGAGAAAAATATCCTAATCAATTTGAAAATATTACTAATCCTAATCATTTCAATATTCATGAATTTGATAAAACTTTATATAAAACACAAAGTTTTAATGAATTTATGAAAACTTGTCCTAATTTTATGAAATTTATGAATAAAACTAATAATCTTGGAGCTTTAGAAGTTAAAGGAAGAAATTTATTAAAAGTTGAAGAAGATAATTATAAACAATTAAAAGGGAAAACAAAAAAAATATTACATTTAAAATATGATAGAGAAAGTTTGAAAGATTTAAATATTTGTGATAATTGGCAATATAAAACTATTTATTAAATTTATTTATAAATAATGTTTAAATGTTAAAATTTTGAAGAATAAATTAATTTATTTAAAAAAATTGTTTTAAATAAAAAATTTTTTTTAAAATGAAAATTATTTTTGTTTTCAAAAAATCCACATCAATGCCGGAGACCGTAGTTTTCAGCTTCTCCAGCAGCTCCAACAGGCCAGATGCGCCGACGGTGATTCTCGGTGTGCCGTTCGTCCCGTCGTCGGCGTTTTTCACATCGCCTTCCAGACAGACGGCGGTCTCCAGATAGTTCTGAGAGGTGAGATTCCTGCTGCCAATCACCAGCTTGACGCGTTTCTGCTGCTCCGCATCCTCCGTCACCATGACGGCCAGCTTCGGATGAAACGACTTGTCGTTATGTGGAAATCCCAAAATGCGGTCCTCGTACCGGAGACATTGCGTGAGCGTGTTGACATAGCGGTCGTCCCAGGCTCCCGGCGCACGATCCTCCTGCAGCACGCAGAGGATATGCTTTGCCATGTCTTTTTCATTTTTATAGGTATGATGGATTCCCGTGTCCTTGATGGC